>JAVCKZ010055237.1:0-16703 GCA_034780755.1 Lepetodrilus elevatus | reverse complement strand
AGAGAGAGAGAGAGAGAGAGAGAGAGAGAGAGAGAGAGAGAGAGAATAAAAGAGGAGAGAGACACAGAGAACTAGAGAGAATAAGAGAGAGAATAAGAGAGAGAGAAAGAGAAAACATGTGTATGTATCTTAAAGGTAACATGAAAATTAGCATTCTTTCAACAAATCTAACATTTCCCATTAATTTGTTAACCATACAATGAATCTGAATACTGGTCAGCTAAAATACAGTCTGACTAGTCCTATTGCACCAAGTTCATATACAGCACAGACTATAAAATATAGAAGAAAACATCAAAGACTGAGAAACACAATGGAAATAAAACAATAAATATTGGCATTAAGTCCACGCTATAACAGCTTCACAGAGAGGCTGGTCATCCAATTCTCGGACATTCGCTGACCTAGACTCAATTTCTCTGGACCAATCAGTTCAAATAGTAATCAAGGAACGAATAATTAATTACGTTGTTGATCTATTCACCTTTGTACATCAGAAAGTAGATCAGCATAGCTATTTGTCTTAGTTGGACAGATTGTGCTACATGATTTGAAACAATATATTCTTATTGATTAATAAATATACATGCCATACTTTTACTATGACAAAACTCTGAGCCTTTGATATCATCATATGAAATAAATGCTAAAATAACTGTCTTCTTGTCCACCCCGACCTGTTTTAACCCTCTCTCTGCTGGCTTACTCACTCTCTGCTTAGAAGTCATCGCTAAATTCATTCAGCAGAAAGAGGGTTAACTATTATTTGTATTATCAACCGAGTTAAAATCTATAAACATGACATATGGAGCATTAATTGGCTTCCCAACATGAAACACCTCATTTAAATTGTAATTATTTTTAACAGTAAAAATCAATTATTAACATAATGTACCTAATTTTAACAATAAAAAAAATCAATTATTATTGGATTGTAATTATTTTTAACCATTCAAATCAACTATTATAGGATTATGTATTATGCATAGTATCTACAAAATAATATGGTTTGGGGTAGCACTGTGGTAGATTGTCAGAATTTGGCGCCAAAGGTCCAGAGTTTGAATCCAAACCGGGAACTTGACCAAACTTAAAAATCATCAATAGAAAATCAATATCTGTGATGATCTGACAATATATTATGTAGATATTATTCCAGACAGATTAGTCATTAATCTCATGTAAATTTCTCAAATTGTTTTACAAATCCAACCATTCTCACTAGTCTCGACTAGAAGATAAACAAATATTCTCTGCATCAATATACAAACATTAACTCACAACCTCAACATACGAGTGATCAACGAAGTAGAGAGAAAGTTAATCACTGTGGTATAGGGCATATCAGTTAGGCTTTATATGCAGAGACAACCGACTTCTCAAAAGCATAAACAGTATGTTAATTGACTTAGACGTGTGTATAAATCTTAGTTGATACTGTTAAAAACATGCAATATCATACATAAAACAAACATGAATAATAGAATATGTATAACAAAACATGGTACTCACTAATTGATGAAATACCAAATATATTGATATTTGCACATTACAATGATATTCATTGCTGTCTTATAAAATGACAGATGCATTAAAACAGCTCTATTTTCAATGAATGGACTAATTAATAATACATAATATATTTAATAACAATATAATTATTCAAAGAATAATATTAAGTAATATGACAAATAGAATGTACAGTATTTGTGCGCACAGTATACTAGAGTGCAACTATTGAACTAACAGTTGCAACAAGCACTTGAATCATCTAACATATTAACTATTTCATTAATAGATTCACAGTGCAACATATATAAATAACATCTTGGGACATTGAACACAACAATCACTGAATCATACTTGCTCTGCATACCGTAACCTGAAATCTTACGAATAAATATGAAATGTAAATGTTATTAATGAATGTAAAATTGAAACAAAACGGTGCTACATATCGGTAATTACTCAACAAAAACTTTGATAAAACAAATACTATTTTCTTGTCTGAAACAACAGCTTATAAGCATGTTTTATGGTGCATCACTGAATGCAAATACAATTGAAGCCCTTGTAAAATAGGCTTGTTTGTCTGTCAAAAGTGAATACAAATTGGCACAAAATGACTTTAGATACTTCAACATACTCTACCAGGTGAAAACTAATAAAATAAGCATTCTCATAAAATAATATCATCCACATGTACTCTATTTTCACATTTATCAATGTACATCTCAAATATGAGAAAAAGTCCGCTAATTTTACATATTTATATATCTATACTTCCACCTGAAAATATGCTTCAATGAAACATTACCCTTAGGAATGTTAGAAAATAGTCATCTACCCTGTAAAATTGTTGTGTGGAAAGTAGTATTTATAAAAATGTAGGATATGCTTCAAGTGAATCATACTTTCAGGGGATTTAACCCTCTGTTGTTCGCATACAACTACCAGTCGAATGCTAGTAGACATAGCATGAGAGCGGCCATCACAAGGGTTAAAGATGCGGTGATGTTGGCGGCGGTTGTGTAATGGCAGTTGAGTTTGAGGTTGTTGAGGATCGGACATTTGTCTTCCTGTGCTAGTGTACTCTGGGAAGTGTCTTCGTGCGCACACGTGCCGTTGACGATACGATATGCGCCAGAATTCACTATGCTGAAATATAGCATTAGAATAATGCATAAGTATAAAAAGAAAAAAAATCATATTTTTTTGGGACAAAATGGATGCCCCTGTATGAAATGGCCGTACCCGGTAATAATGTAACCTCAACTCCAACCTTAGCAATGGTGTAGTCGATGTCGATGGGTGGAGCTTAGAGTTCAGGGATCCACTCCCCTACCCCCTAATACATGATCAAAGTACTACATTATTATCCCCAGCCAATGGATCAACTTACATTCAACTTACACTTCTCAAATCCCTGGAGAGTATACCAAGATGGTAGTCAGGGGCTCAGACGTTCAGCTTGATGGACTGACACATTCAACTCCATGGGTAGTATCAAAGATGTGGGTCAGAGGGTGGTTGGGTTGACAGGACTGTCTCACTTTAAACTCCCTGGGGACCATACACAGATGGGGGTCGGGGGTGGGTGGGTTGATAGGACTGTCTGACATTAAACTCCCTGGGGACCATACACAGATGGGGGTTGGGGTGGGTGGGTTGATAGGACTGTCTCATTTTAAACTCCCTGGGGACCATACACAGATGGGGGTCGGGGGGTGAGTGGGTTGACAGGACTGTCTCACCTTCTGGTGATCTTGCAGTTGAAGTTGAAGTAGAGGCTGGCCTTGTACTGCTTCCAGTTCTCTATGACCAGCAGGTACAGGTTGGTGAGTGGCAGCGCTGTCACGTAGTAGAAGCCGGACATGCAGGGCCCAGACACGTTGCCCGTGATCATTCCACTCGGACCTGAAGAGCAGAAGGACGTGGTGTGGTAGGACTTACATACCTACATAGTCTTTGGCTCAGTCGGTAGAGCTTAGTAACTCTAGTAACTCAGGTTCGAATCCCAGGATCAGAATGGTCCTGTGCTTCAATTCACCTTGGGTGCCATTGAAACAGAGGACCATTGATTCTGATCCTGGGATTCGAACCTGTATTGGTAGATTGTGAGTCCAACGCTCTACCAATTGAGCTAAAGGGCTGAGACCAGTAGGAGCATCTTGTATCACACCCGGCTACATGTACAGACATGGCAATTATATAAATAGACAATTGTGATGTCAGCAGGTTCCTGGGGGCTGCAGAACCCAAGTCATGTCGAGGGCAAATAAATTGGCTGAAATGTTTCAAAATCAGTTTCCATAAATTTGAACTCAAGTCCTACCTAATGCTGTGTCGTTTGCCTTGTAGCTGACCACATCCTGAATACAGCCGAATTCGCTGTGGAACTTAGGGATGGGGCCTTTGTTCTTGTAGTAGTCGTCCAGCTCTTCTGGCTTCTTCGGGATTCCCATCAAGCTCACCTGGAGGAGAGAAAAAACATAGGCTGTGTAGGCCATTACGATCGCTTTTGACTCCCAGTCCTTGTCTCTCCTCTATGAAATGGCTGAACTCTAATGGCAATTTGAATGGTACATTGTTACAACTTTAGCAATTTTGTAGTCTATTGCTAAGGTAGGAGGAAACCTGCTAGCACTGACTGACAAACAACTACACTGCTAAAGTACAGATAGTGTATGCTATAATCACATCAGAAACATTGGGCTAGACACAAATTGAAAATGTACCTTGGCCTCGGCAGGTGTGATGCGACACGTGCCCTGGAAGTCGAAGGACTCCTTGCGTTTGAAGAATCCGTGCCTGTACACCAGGTGCTTCATCACCTCGCCTTCCTTCTTTCCCAGCGTCACGCCCGAGTACTTGCTCTTGTCCAGGTTACTTGCCAGCAGGAAGTCCGGGTCCATCACCAGGTAGGCAGCACTGTCAAACAAGTAGCACCTGCTCGCCGCCGGGAGATAAGGGCAATTATTAACCTGGTACACTCAAACAATAACTAGACTTATTTTGGAAACATAACTTCATTCGTGGCCTTTAATTTAATTTATTATTTTTAAATTGTAGTTTAGAGTCTCTTTCTAGATTCTTTCACTAATATCACAACTTGTCAGTTTTAGGATAGGAGGAAACCCACAACATCCATAACACTGAATGTTGCAGTAAACCTGTGAGCACCGCCTGGTACTGACAAGACCAAGGATGATATGTGGCTTGCCACAGTACAGACAGGGGATCCTATCAATATCGTGTCAGAAAGGTAACTATCGCAAACATAGATGCAGGGCCACCGAGGCGGGATTTGAACCTGGAACACTTTGCTCCGAAGTCCTACATTCTACCACTGCCCTACCACCTGCCCCCAACATGAAACTGGACATTCCGTGCTAGAATGACAGCGGTAAATAAGGGAAGATTCTGGAGTGTTACCGCTAGCATGAGAGTATGACTGCAGTCTGACACGTGTAAATGTGTTGACAAGATATACCTGGTCTCGCAGTCGGGCTCGCCGTCCGGACATTCGTACTTCTGGCCGCACGACTTGAGGAAGTCACTGGCCTGCATGCTGTCCATGGTTTTGTTCTGGAAGTCGTCGTACAGGATGTCCAGCCCCGTCACTGCCTCCACGCGCTCCGTCGCACACCGCCGGTGGTCAGAGTTCGGACCCGATGCTTTACTCAAGTAGCAGACCTCTGGGAAAGGGAGATAATCGGATGAGAATTTCATGAATGCTGAACACAACAAAAATATACATGTGGCAATTGGAACACTAGCTTCGAAATAACAGATGTTAGGAGCAAACAATAAAAAATATGACATAAGTTAAGGGGAAAATGAGAGCACAAACATTTCTGTCATTTAATGATTTAGATGAATTGATACAAAATCTGAGACAGATCCTGTGGTCAGAAAGGCATTCTAAAGATAAGATTACAGTAATATATCTTAATCCAATAGAAAACAGTCAATTTAACCTTCTAACTGTAAACGGAAACTAGTAATGCCCTAATTCACAGTAATTGCAATTTTTTTAGCAGGAAGAAGCATAATCATTTTGAAAAAATGGACAAACATAAAACAATGCTAAAAATACAATAAATGTATATAATGTGGCAAAGGTACATGAAATCCTTAAATAACATTAAAACAGAACGTGTCTTTACAGACAACTGGCGCCACTCACTGATAAGACAGTCGTTGTCAACGTTACATCGACATCCTCCCAGGAGAGCCCCCTTCTCAAAATTGGAACATTCATCGTCTGTTTTTGGCGTCATGCCTTCGAATACGGCCTGGGATATGGTGTTGATCTTGCCCACACCTGCCGCGTCCATGTAGGGCGTGGATATGGACGTCTTCTGAGGCGCGGCACTGGTCCTTTTGTACCACGGCCGTCTGCGGACAGAAACAGTGGTTATTATTCAACGTATTAATTAATAATTTAAAATAATAACTAAATAAATCTAAAAAAAAGAAAGAAGAAAAACAGAAAGAAATGAAAAATAAAAATAATTAAATAACAAACAAATAGGGATCAATATAATTTAATATTTAACTAAGCTATCATTTGACTCACTTGGTAGGGTCGTAACCTCTGGTTGACCTATGACCCGGGTATGTTCGGAATACGCCACTGCGGAAGCCTACATTGGTCCACTTGATCTGGTTGATGGACTCGAAGTCTCGCGTGGCCCAGATTCTCTCGATCGGCTGACTCAGCAATACGTCCGCCCTGTATACGGTCAAAGATTAGTGCAAGATTGTCTAATATCTACCAACAATCATGAATGTAGTCTATTTAGGAACATATTTTGTTTAAATCAAGATAGAACATATCAGAACTGATAAATAAATATACTTGTACACATCTATTTTACATGTTCCGCATGTCCTACAGGTTTTCAATATTTCAATATTTTCGTATTTATTAATTTATATACTTTTCTATTTTTATCTTGCAATAACAAATAATATGTAATGGTTCGGAGCTGGACCCTGCAAGCTTCTGAAGCAAGTACCTGACTCCTTTATGAAACTTCTGTTTGCCGGAGTCACAGCCCAAGTCCTGCTCCTCACTGTTGATCCAGCGGTGAGCGAACAGCGTCTTCTTGTCCAGGTTGTCGTCATACATGTACGTAGTCGGGTCGCACCACGTCTTGGGTGGCAGGAATATCGTGGAGTACTTGTACGATATCCTCAGTCCGGGGTATCGCTTCTCCTTCTCGCGGACGTCCATGTGTTCAAACACGCCAGGGAAGTCTTTCCGAAGTAGCGGACTGTTGTATTCCTTCAGCAGGTTGAAGTAGCTCTGGACGTATTTAGATCTGTCTAGTGGTTCCTCAGATCGTCGGAATTCCTAACAATGGAAAGCTTCTTCAATGAACGAATGAACGAATGGATTAGTGTTTTACATTACAGTGAGAATATTTCATCAATATGAATGAAGTTTTAATACAAAATATATTAATAATGAAATCACCAGGATGAAGGATGAATGATAAAGACGACAGGGGAAAATGTTCAAGGAGGCTAGTGCCATGTAAATACACATTATTCTTATTATTATTATTATTATTATTATTATACTTACAAGATCCATTTCAGTCAGGCAATAGGCAAACGAATACTCAGAATTCTCCAATGCGGCATAAAAGAATGTCTGAAAGAAAAATATCTTTACATGAACAGACATTTGAAGTCAGGCAGCATGTAGCTACTTAAAACATGTTCACTATTCTGACATTAAGTAATCAGACATAAATACCAACTTGATGGAAGAAAGTGCGACCAGTATCAATCCTGAAATCTGAAATCAATATTATGGTTGTTATGCCTCTCTGTTGCTGGGTTTCTCATGGCAGGATTGAACTCGGTACCCTTGGCTCTGATGTCCGACATCTACCACTGTACAACACCCTCCCACATCCAGGATATCGTGTCTCGAAACTCTCATATCCACTGAGAGTATAGCGATCCCCATGTATTAGAAATTGCTATGAGAGTCCTTACACGATTCCCGTGTATTAGAAATTGCTATGAGAGTCCTTACACGATCCCCATGCATTAAAAATTGCTATGAGAGTCCTTACATGGTAGATAGGAGAGCTTCAAGAAACGATACCCTGAACTATTTTGGTCTGTGATATGTCTATCATTGCAGCAAGATAAAGTGTTATAGTATTGAGTGCAGACCTTGCTGGTTCCTTTGGATCCCGTGTGCATCTGTCCCTCCTTGCCCGCCCTCATCTCCCGCTCGATGAAGGAGAACTCGGGAGGGTTGCCGTACTTGTCCACCTCCAGCTGTGAGATGGGGATGAATATCGGGTCGTCTAGCAGCTGAAAACATAGCAAACAAAATGGTAATATGTCTCATAAACACATTAAGGATATCATCATTAAGAGGTCTAAAATCTTTAAACATTATCAAATGGTCGAAACACAAAATTGTTTCAATATTATTTACTCAAATATCAGTTCTATTATTATTATTATTTTTTTTTTTTTAAATTGGGGTTTTGAACCGCTTTCAAGATTCTTTCACTTATATTATAGCTTGTGAGATTAGAGCAAGAGGAAACCTGTAACATCTATAGTGCCGATGTAGCAGTAAACCTGCGAGCACCGGCTGGTACTGACAGACCACAGATGATATCTGCATTAATATTGCCACTCTACAGACAGTGCATCCTATTAATATCATGTTAATGCCGCGCTCCTGGGACGCTATTTGAACCTAGGGCCCTTTGCTCCGAAGTTCAAACGTTCTATCACTCGCTCCAACTCCAACATCAGATTTACCTTTTTACTGGGTTTCAACCGTGGATGGAAGATTGTCTCCCCTTGGTTGTTGATAAGGAAGGAGTAGACATTTCCCCACTGGTGTTTGGTTAGGAAGTTCTCAATTTCATCCAGTGTGGCGTCTATACCGACAACTCCTATGTATCTGTGGGGAAAGACAAACCATGTATCCATAAACAAATGTCACTAAATACTAAAAGTACTACGAGAGTCGCAAATTTATGTTAAAATAAACAGACAGGAGTGTGCTGTGGTTAAACATTTCTTCTTCAAAATAGAAAATGATTGGGTACATATTATGCCCATGGTTACAAGTTCCAACTCGCCCGGAGGCCCGATCCATTTCTCGTAATGTTAAAGATATCCTACGGACGAGCAGAAATTTCATGTTTTGTTATTTATATCATTATTCAGGCGAGTATGTTTTAAAGTTAAGTTCCAACCCTGTACGCCAAAATAGGAAAAAAACACATAGGCTCCTCCACACATCGGATCAATTACATTTTTTACATAAACACATAACCAATTTTAGGCTTTCGTCTACAATTACATAGCACGCTGCCACTTACTTGCCAGTGACTTGTCTACCATTACATAGCAGGCTGCCACTTACTTGCCAGTGACTTGACTGAGTATTGGCACAGTGTGAGTTATCATCAGCCCCAGGCCCCAGGCGTCCAGATACGGCGACGTCCACAACGCTTTGCTGCTTTTGGCGTTGGACGACAGAAACTCAAAGTAGTTGCTCATCTGTGAGATGAGATTCTCGCCGGTCATCAGCTTCTTGAAGCTGCCCTGGTGAGAGCACGCCAGAGTCCCCGGAAACTCCTCCGCGTCGTCGCGGATCAGGTAGCTGAAGATCCGAGACTGAAAGAGCAAGGAAACAGTTGGCTGCTCCGTGAATATCTGAGATTTGAAACTTTTGTGTGTGTGCTTTTATTGTTTGTTTTTCAGTTTACAGCAGTGAAATTTCTTTTGTTTTTCTATGTTCAGCACCATTGAGTATAGCTAGCCTAGATCCTAGGCACTATATACATTACTTATTATTATTATTAGTGCTGCAGTAAACAAGCACTGTTATTGATAAAGCAAGGATGATAGCTGTATAGCGACAGTATAGACATTCTAGAAAAATTAATGTTAGCCCTCAAGGCAGGTAAAAATTCGGGAACTTTCGTCCCGAAGTCCGACACTCTCCCACTGTGCTCTAGCCTGTGAGGTTGGACATACAAGCAAGGAAACACTTGACAGAGAATAGTTTACTTTGACATCGAAAATTTGTTCATCATGGCACATATTATACCAAATGTTTGCTTGTCTTAGGATTCCCACAGATCATTAAATGCTATGAATAATGTATAAGTTAAAAGATTGTGACATTTTGGTCAATAAATATGTTTAAACTAAAAAAAAAGAAAAAGATTGTTTGGGAAATAAGACCCTGGTAAAGTATCTTACTGCTGGATGCATGATCTTGTTCTTGTTTTTGCAGATATCCCACACCTGAGTCCAATTGTACTTGCAGATTGGCCCAGGCACATACCCTGATCTTGTGTAGTACCCTGAAACAGAATAGATGTACAGGATTTTCTCAAATAATCTCCCCTGCTATATCATCTTTATTTTAAATAATGGTGAATGTTTCTGTCCCAAAATATTAGTTTAGTGTATGGTGTTTGCTTACAATTACATTCTTTGCTTAACGTCGCAAATGGGTGACAGATTCCCACAGCGACGTTAAACTCCATATTCACTCAATCACTCACTCATGTTTACAGTCTTAATTTAATTTTTACATCATATCATGGCAGGCCGGGTGGACTGACGTACCTGGTCCACATCGGACCTGTTCTCCGTCCGTGTCCTTGCCGTCAGTGGTGAAGATGATCAGCGACTGGCAGCCCGTCTTAGGACTGCTGCTCATCAGCTCAAACGCCTTCTCAAAGCCTTTACTGTGGAACCCAACATTTGTCTTAGTAACATTGACATTATTCTCAAAGCCTTTCCTGTGGAACCCAACATTTGTCTTTGTAACATTGACATTATTCTCAAAGCCTTTCCTGTGGAACCCAACATTTGTCTTAGTAACATTGACATTATTATCAAAGCCTTTCCTGTACACCTAAATATTTGAGATTTTTGGTCAGATCATTTCAACTTTGGTCTGAATTGCATGTGACCTTAACTTTTAAATGTAACAATACAGAAAATGGATCATGCAGAAATCTACTCAAATAGCTTTAGTTGACAATAAGTAGAACATATATCATGATAAATGAGTTGTAGATACATTTACTTATTATTATTATTATTATTATTATTATTATTATTGTAGAATAAGAATGAAGACACTAAATCGTGATTATTATTATTATTATTGTAGAACAAGAAGAAAGGAGACTGACCCTAATTCACTGGTGCCACCAGCCTTCAGTTTCTCAATCTTCTCGATGAGGTCCTTCCTGTGTGCAATGGTGGCCGGTACCATCCTCTTATTCTGACAACTCAGCACCTCCGTCGTGAAATAGTGCCACCTGGCGGACACATGGACAGAGCGGAACATGTTATTATGGGATTCAAAATATCTCAGAGCTACAGTTCCGTAACGAAGATACTCCAGAATCCTGTAGGGCAGGCAATATTGCAAATGATACTGGGCTATATCTTAAAAATCATAATTTTCTAATTATTCGAACAGTTATTTTTTCAAAGAAAAAAAATAAATCTTTTTTTAAAAATCCTTGAAAAGGTGTTTATATTTTGGACACAGGCACACAAATTGTCCCAAAATATTTGAATACCGACCATTTTCGATTTTCGTATTTTTCTAATAATTCAAACAGCCCCAAATTTAATTATTTTCTCCTGTACGAATAATTAGAATAATTACGGTACCTCTGGTAGAAAATAGGCTGGTTGATGATAAGTTCAGATAACAACTAACAAAATGGATTTGCTATATGATCTACGCTGGACGACACATATGTTAAACACTAACAACATTAGACAGAGTGGCAGTCACACTTACTTCCCGACCTCGTCCCAATGACTGGCCCGGGCACAGATGACGTTGACGTAGTCTTGTTTTGTCAGGGTGTTGATGACGGTCTTCGCCACGCCTTTAGCGATACTGAACTTCTCACCAGCCATGGACAGACTAGGAAGAAGAGGAAATACATGGGTGTTATTGAGACAGTGCAGGGTGAGACTGACTGATTCCATTACCATGGGAATATGAATTAATCAGACAAATGATTATTTAAAAGAAATATTTTGAAGTCGTTCATTGTGATAGACAAGATGTCACAGATTACAAGATGTGATTTACAGCCAGATAAAAGCTACAATCTAAATTTCTGGGAAACAATAGAGTCTGTCTCCCTCACCTGCAGTCTAGAACAATGACAACATCCTTCGGTCCGCTGGTCGCCGCGATGTACCACGGCCGAACTCTGGGATCGTAGTCGTTGTAGAATCCAGCAAAGTTGGTGGACCACTCACGACCAGGGAACAATCGAGTCACGCCAGTCGTTGAACCGAAATACTGCCACCTGATTAAATTTATTATGAGTTTCATGATAAACATTCCATGAAGGGTGAAACCTTTTAGTAAGTCACAATAGTATTTTGTCAGCAATTTTGTTTTCAGATTTTAAGAACACTTCTTTGATAAATGGTTCATCAGCTTGTGACTAAAAAGACAATGCTGAAGGCAACTGGTGATGCCCTCTAGAGCAGTGTGTGTGCCTAATTCAGCAGGGAGAGGGTTAAACATGCTAAATAACCAGCAAAATAATATAAAATACAATAACCAGTGCACACTGACCTCAGGAGAGGATCTTTATTGGCGTTCTCGTGGAACATTTTCTCCAGGTTGGCCGTGTAGGCAATGGTGTCGATAACTGCCCTGTCATCTCGCGGGACCTCGTCCGCGATCTTTATTGTGGAGGAGTTGACACTCACGCCTTGGCGAAAATAACTACATCAAGGAAAATGGTGTAAATTATCAGATACAAAATATATGATCAAATAATTGCTGCATTATCAATAACACAACTGAATCTAACTGATGATATGTCAATCGTTCTCCAATCGCAATTCAGTGGTTATTCACAAATGAAGAGATGAAAAAAATATAATTTTCAAATGAGCGAGTGATTACAGAGTTTAATGTCGCTGCATGAATCTTTTACCCATTTGCGAGGAAATAATTTTCAAAACATTTAACAATTTCAAAACATATTTAACCAAGTTTAATACAAAGACAAATTTAAATACTAAAAATAGAGGTAAAATGATAACAGTGGGTTACTTACGGATTAAATTTGAGATCATTGGGAAGCAAAAATGGAATGTCTGAATCTCGATAAATATCTCGACTGAGATCTTCAAGTCTTGTTACATTCGATGTACGATTTTCACTGATATAGTTGTCATACAGTTGTTGGACTTTCTTAGCCAGTCTCTGCAAATAAAATTCAGAATTTATTAGATCAAAAGAAATATCTAATCATAAACATGATTACAGTTATTCCATTCATTAAAATAATATTAAAATGAAACTATGATTTCTGTCATGATCTAGTAATCATGTGTGAAAAAGATTTTACTGGGAAGTCTTTATTCTTTATTTTGCCTTTAACTTTACAGTTAATCAGCATATAATATGATTTGATTTAAACTTAAAACATAACAAACACAAATACATTATATTATATCTAAGGAGAATATATACTAGATCTAACTTACTACAATTTGTTTCTTAATTAATTAGCTTTACACAAATATATACCTACATTGCATAATACAAACAAACACAAAAATACTATATTACTGTATATCTAATGAGAATATACTAACTTACTACAAGTCGCTTCTTAATTGATTAGCTTTACACAGATATTTACCTAAATTGCACAAATGCTTAACATTTTGCACACTACCCCGGTAAATAATTCAATCAACTTGAAAACAGAAGGGTTGCTCCAATTATATACATTTTTCGAATTTCAAGATATACTAAGCTGGATAATGCTCCGCACAGGAACCTCTGCTGTGCGTAGGGGTTTATGACTTGTTCATGCATACAGGCCCAGATGCGTAACCTACAACACTGCCAATGTAAGTATCAAAAACAGATAGTAGTGTTTCAGGATTGAGATAAAGAGATCGAATATTACTATACAAAGCAAATGCAGCTTTTCGTCCTTGGTCAGATATGTTTTACTGCAACTGTAAATTTATTATTATAGTTAAATACAATTCCCAAATATGTCATTATAATCATTATCAATGTTTTTTTGATTGAATTAATGTTTAACGTCGCGGCGGGAATATCTCACCCATAGGCGACGACCATTATCAATGTGAAAAACCAACATGAATGGTCTTAAAACTGCATTAAAATAAATCTTACTTCAGCTGCAGTTTTCTTCTTTTTGAAATAATCTGCCAGAGTTTCTCTGGCGGAGTTGACGATGGCATCGCCCTTCCGATCTTCCAGAGTGTAGTTTGCCTGGTCAAGATAACTCTGGGTCACGTCGCGCTTGATGCCGTCACCTGCCAGCTGCAATACCATGTGGGAAAATTACTTCTTTTTTTTTTCATGTGTAAAAATTACAGTAATAATAATAAATAAATTTAATGCATAGGATGTGAATAGTTTATTATTGCTCTGTGATCTAGTAAGTTAGTAACAAATGTCATTTTCAACAAAGTATTTATGCCAATAGATAACCAACACATAATATGGTTCTTTATTTAATTATTTTTTTTGGGGGTATTGGGGTTTAAGTCGCTTTCAAGAATCTTTCACTAATATCACGACTTGTCGGTTCTTTCCCTTGGTGTTTCAGTTGGGGGTAGTGGTGGGAAAGACATGAACAATAAATATGATAAATGTAAATTTTGATCTTTTTGATGGTAATCAGGGTAGACAGTAGACACATGGTAGATGGTGGAGATACGGTAGTCAGTTTGGGAATTTTTGGTTGTGGCAGTAGTGGTTAAAATATACTAAATTTAAATAGCAATAATAGCATGATCAGTAAAATCAGTATGACAAATTTTGCAGCTGCTATGCAAAATAGTAGGAAACTACATCCTGATTGTAGGACTATACCGGTAAGTGTGGTAACTCCTATAAGTTAAGTTATGACCATGATCATTCTGCGGGACCGCTGAATGACAAACCTGCAGTATGTAGTTCTGTATGAGCATGGCCCAGTTCTGGACATCCCCAGCCAGTGTGCCGATGTCATGCTTCTCCTCGCCAGGGTAGCCTGCACAGCAGTATATCCAGCAGAGCAGAAGTAACGTCCTCCTACCAAACACCACCTTCACAGTATCCATTCTAGCGAACCACGTCAGATGCATGACGACCTCTATCCTAAGCCACCCACATCTCCTATGACGATGAAAATGGAACTTCCTTCATTTTGTAGATTGCTCATCCATCTGTGACCTGGAGATAGTATAAGGGATCAATCGTAAATTGGTAGTTTCCATAAATAATGGATATTGTCCATAAATAATAATAATATTTTAGCGATCAGGGTATCATTTTTCTAAACTTGAGACCATGGCACTTTCGTAGCGATCTCTCATACATGGCGATCGGGGACTTACAAGAGCGCTATAGTCTGGTACCATTGTGAATATGAGAATCTTGAGAAGCAATACCCTGGGGGTAACATCAGTTGATCCTATTTTGAAAAAAACATGCTTACTGATCCTGCTGTGTAGTGGGATCCAACCTATATGAATCAGACTATATGCAAATCTTTAACTACAATTGTACGTAGTGATGTTTATTATATAAGTCATGTTAACGCATGTGATGTTTATTATATAAGTCACATATGCGTTAACATAAGTCTTTACTGATTGCTATGATGTAATATTAATATACGGTATGTTAAAATTCATAAATGTACACATTATCCTGACAGAGATAGTGTGATAATAAACATCACCAGGACAATAAATGCCCTCTACATTTTATTTCCAATCAGGACTTCATCTTCAGCATGTGCATATGAATACGAACATAATTTCATTAGGATTATGCTTGATGTGTTGAGATAACTGGTCAATCGCATCAAACTCATGCTACATGTATTTAGATAGATAAATAAACACTAAATCAACACTACGAACAGATCAATGTTATTGATAACATTTCAACAGAGATCATTGGGTTTAGATAAATCATCCAAAGACCATGTTAATTAGCCGGTTATGAAGCTTGTTACTGTGTAATGCGCACCTATGTTATCAGGGTGAATGAAAAACTTGGTTTACATGGTCTTTTATTGTAGGATAAATTAACCTGATTAACATAAAAAGATTGTAGAACTCACCAAACCGAAAAGCAGACAGCATTGATCGGAGCAGGTGCGTGAATGTAAACGGTCTTTCTATTGGTTAAGATATAAGTTTATTTGTGTCTCGTCTTCTAATTGGCTGATTTTACAGGAAGTGGCTGTTGAAAACTCCGTGCATGACATCACACAGAAATTACTCCTTGCAGTATAAGAAGGAGGCAATCCACATCGCTGTCGGGAGCCAACAATTGTGAAAACTACAACTTGAGAAAAACCATGCGCCTTTTTTCTTCAGCATGTTACTATTTTATTGATCATAATGGGTGATTTAGTGGAAGGACAGTTTGAAGATGCAAATAGTGAGCCGGTGTAAGCACGCAGTTTATATTTGTAAGACTAATTATCTTCCAACAAAATTAAAATATTCGAGGTGCTCAATATTTGGAGACGATCCACGTGGTCTTGATCAATCACTGAACACGAGAAATTTTACAATCCTGTAGACTAGTTAGAAATAGTGTCTCTCCTGTAGTTTGAAATAGTGTCAGATAGTAAAGTACATCCCAGTTGTCATGTTTCTTTTTAAAAGACTGCCATGCTTGTCCTGATGTCGTAATGATGAGTTTAGTGGATACACTGGATAGATCAAATTCAATGCATAATTTGTTAGATTTCCAAGAAATATTTTGATAAAGTCGAGATTTAACACATACAAAAATGAGGATTAATTTGTGCTACTAATAACTAAATGTTGCAGATTATCCATCACAAAATTACATATTCCATAATGAATGTATGACGTTTCGCCCCAGAACGGTTACGCCTCATGACATTTCGCCCCACTGAAGCTATTTCGCCCCACCATATATTTGCGAAAGGCCTATTCGCCCCAACCATATATTATCGAAGGGCTTATTCGCCTCAACAAATGATTTCGTAAGTCTTATTCGCCCCAACTAATAATTGTTCGCCTCAACATATGTTTCCTATGTTCGCCCTTGGCCCTATTTATAGCCGGGCAGTGATTATGCTGAGCTGTACTCACTTCTCCGGCCATACTCGTCCCATAGGCGC
>JAVCKZ010055226.1:0-16707 GCA_034780755.1 Lepetodrilus elevatus | reverse complement strand
TAGATCCCTTTAAATGGTGCCATTTAAACTTTTACAGGTTACACGTTACATCTAGTATAATATTTTGGCCAAGAAAATAATAACTTAATATGTGATTTATTTTTACTCAATTTCTGATACCCAATTGTACCTCATTAGTGAGATTGGGTGACACCCAATTCTGATACAATTTCTGATACCCAATTTCTGACACCCATTTCTGATACCCAATTGTACCTCATTAGTGAGATTGGGTGCATATTAATTTGTTGGTTTCCAAAGATATCAGATAAATTAATTTGATATAATTTAACATTTATTTTATTTATCATATATAATTTCGGTTATACTCATGTTCAGAGTATATCTGATCACATAATAATACAAGTCTAGTGATATCAAAAGTAGTCCTGGCCACATTGCTGTCCGTGGTAGGGGGTATTTCAACCAATGGGAACGCTAGAAACTGATACCAGGTGGATATCGTTTCGATACGTCACACTTTGAAACATCACGCTGGGGTAATAAATAAGGTTAATATGGAGATGAGCAATTGGTTTACGTTTATTCTACTCAAAATTTCATTTAGAACATTGAAAATATGTTAGAAATGTCGGTTAGCCAACAATGACAATTGTAAATAAATTGCAAAAATGTATGTAAGAAACACGTTGAAATGGTAGATCATTGTTTCATATGCATTCGATGAAAATTGTAAACATGCATATATATGAAGATACAACAAGATACCCGCTGAAACACGTAGTATAGTATTGTGAATTGTTTCATGAACTCCGCGATCTAATGGCTTATTATTTAAACAATTTAGGATAACGGTTTTAGGATAATGAACTATATATATACGTAAATACTATGTGGGTTTACCGTGTTGCTGGTGTTGTATATAGGATCCTGTTGAGTTATTGTTTGTTTCTGCAACCGTGCTCTTAAAACGTCTCTTCAGCAAGCTGAACTTTTGTCCGTTTTGGCGCGAAATAAAAACTCCGTCAGTTAACACATCTTTAACGGTTTCGCCCTGTTGATCTAGGTCAGGGGTCGAATCCAAACTAGTGAGATCACGTGGTGTGATCACCCTCACGGTGTGGGGTTTGTTTAAGGACGCAGGGGTAAAGTTCATACAAGTATATTCAAAGAATACCTTTTAGAAGAAGAAAAAACACACTATATCTCCAAACCAATCGAGAGAAGGACACATCAAACACAATTAGAACAGATGCAGTGGTATATGTCGAGGCCTTTAACAATGTCGAGAGTGAGTAATGGCGATAAAGAGGCGACGTTAACTACACTTCTTATACATTTCTAGGATAGTTTATAATATCAGTTATACCTTCAAGCGATAACTGACTTCTATCAGCATTAATCAAGAAAGTTCTAAATCAACACCTGTTGTGTATTTTGTTCATTCAAGCATGTACAAGTCACGAATTGCCAATATCATGCCAACTGTAAATGCAAAATATGTGTCAGGCATGTGATCAACTATGTATCAAATACCTGTGTATCGACGAATTGTATTTGTCAAGAAAGGGCACTATGTCAACTGAAAGTGAATCATATCCGCGCAATGTTATCTATACTACGTTATCTATACTATGTTATACTACGTTGGAATATGTATTGGACGTTAATGATCTATGAAAACAGAAACTTGAATGCTTGTTGATGTTTAACGACTGTAGTCCTTTCTTGCAGAAGCATTGCGAATGCATAGACAACATCAAATTAAATTGCAGTTGCTCTTTTTACACTTTGAATATCGCTCCATTATTTTTCAGGAATGGAGAGCTATCGCTCCATTATCTTAAGTAATGGATTGCTGATCACTTTTATTGTACATAGTGTTTTCGACTTGTACTTTTCAAACAACCATCACATCCATATTATAAAATATCTTGACAGAAGGCAGTGTTTTGTGATTGCTATGGATACATATTCATACTAAAAACACTAACTATCAATGCAATGTTGCTAAATACAATTTAATTCGCTGTATTTTAAGTGGGGGAATGTCCACGTAATTTAAAAGTTTGAACAACTTATTCATTCTGGAAGATAGTTCACATTTCATAAAGTATTTACACAAGTAAACCGGTGCAATAACACAGATAGAAAAGCAACAAGGTGAAATAATATTTACAAAGGTATTCTACAGACACTACGGTATCTACATTTGTACGTATTGTTTGAAGGAAAGCAGTATCTTAATGATATCACGTGGTGTTTAAGGACACAATATAAGAATGAGGAACACTATTCTCGATGGAGTGTTTCGTCCATTTAGCTTATTATATTATAGAAGCCTCTGAGAGTCGAACATATTTCAATGTCTACAAATCCATTGCTCCACGATACATATGATATAGCTTCATTGCCGTCGTCATGCTTTCGTATCCAATCATAATGCGTGCGCAGCCATTTAGCGGAAGTGAAAGAAGGGGGATTTGTGAAACTCTTGTTGTTCCCCTTCCATCAGGACGTATGTGGTTCTAGCTGAGGTTCATCATTTTCACAAACTCTGAAATAAAGATAATGTATTTATGAATATTATTTTCATAAACATATTGACGTCAATGTCACAATGACCGACAGACAGACGTTTGTTCAGTACAAATTCAGAGTGGCAGTTAGTCCTTCCAATTGGTAGTCCAATCCAAAAATGCATGGTCTGTCCCATGGACTAAAATAATTAGCCAAAATGCATTACATATATAATTAATTATAGTAGGATTCATATAAATAGAGCCCTGTTTTTTTTCAATTTATAAATTATACAGGTGTTTGAGCAGAGTTCGTGAAAACGGACCCAAACCCCAGTAGATTCTGGTTATGTATATCTCCAGCATGGGAAATGGCGCTTTAGCAGTGTTTTTAACATTATGGCATTGTATCAAGTTTGCGTCTGTAATCATTTATTGTGTTTGTAAGCTATCTACTGCTATATACTAATGTATGTTCTAAAAATTACGATGCACTTGTTTTGTATACTTGTATAATAGTTAAAAGTGCAAGATGCATGTAATATAAAGATATTCTAATAGATGGAAACCGACTTCCGATACAGACAATAGTGACCCGGTCTAAGTCTGACAAGTTCACAAAGGCATGTGGGTATATGCTAATTAGATTTGTGACGTAGAAACCAAAACACCAGCACTGCAAAGTATATAGTGGAAATGTTAAAAACACTGCTAAAGCGCCATTTCCCATGCTGGAGATGGTACATAACCTGAATCTACTGGGGTTGGGGTCCGTTTTCATGAACCAGGCTAAAAAAACAGGGGCTCTATTTAAAAGAATCCTACTATAGTCAATGAAACCTCCTTTGAAAGAAATATTGTGGTTTTTTTTCTCTCAATATACTCCCGAAATTGTATTTGCAATTCATATAGTCTCACGGTGTACCATACATGTGGGTTACGCGCAAGCAACCTTTGCAGTCCTACATAATCGTACGTACCCGGGTAGCTGAAAACTGTTGCAGTTCCACGTAATCGAACGTACCCTGGTAGCTGACAACCTATACGTTTACAGCCTTACATAATAGTACATACCCGAGTAGCTGATGTATCCGTTCTTATCCGTGTCCGCGACCCAAATCATGGCGTCGACTTCCTGGTCTGTCAGATTCTCGCCGAGATTCGCCATAACTTCCTTCAGCTCGTCGTGCGACAGCATTCCGTTTCCGGTCCGATTAAATACGGAGAACGCTTCCTTAAGTTCGTCCTCCTGGTCCCGGTTCTGTGACATCCGGGACATCATCGTCAGAAATTCGTCAAAGTCAATCTCCCCGTTACCTGAATAACCAGAAACAGCGCCTTATGCATGTCACATTTGCTCTACGACTAGGATACGGCGGCCGTAGTCCCACGAAATCGTGAGATACCTACGGCGGCCGTAGAAGCTCTACGGTGTCCGCACGGTCGCCCTACGGCGTATTCCTATATTTTACAGGCCGAAGGGGTGGCCGTGGAATTATAGCGCGCAGTTATAACATGTTTTCATTTCTAGGTTCGCCATAGAAAATCTACACGCCGTAGCCATGCCGTAGAGCGATTCACGGTGGCCATACGTAGGGTATTATGACTTACACTTTACCTTTACGGCAGCCGCAGGAATTCCACGGGCGCCCTAGGGCAGCCGTAAGGAGGCCGCACGGTGCCCGTACGGGGATCTTGCGGTATGTGGCACACCGGGAAACACAAGGCACACGCACGGCTCATGTACGCAATTGCTATTGGCCGTAGATATTTGAGAACCTACGACCGCCGTGGCAAATGTGGCTTGGCATTAGTAGTAGTTTTACATAATGCACATTATCGGTTGATTCGTAGCCATGATTTCAAGGTCGACTTTTTATTGACGAATTTGGATTACGACTTCCGGTGTAACAACAAAACTCAACTTTCAGTAATACCTTGATTGATCGATTGATTGAATTACTGTTTAACGTCGCGGCGGGAATATCTCACCCATAGGCGACGACAACATCGTTACTTAGTAATTAATACCTGCAGTAATACCTAATAATGGGGTTCCAAATTGACAAAATATATTTCAACAGCAATGTTGGATATGGAACCGTTAGCTGCCAGAGCATGAATACATGCCATCTTAAGCTTATACAAACCTTCTTAAAAAATAACTTCACTGTAAAATGTTCTAACGGGTACCCACCATCAGCATCTATTTCATCCATGAGGGCCTCAAGCTCTGCCTTGGTCGCTTTTTGTCCTAGATTCTTCATGACGGTTCCCAGTTCATTGGGTGAGATCGTCCCGTCTCCGTCCTTGTCGAAAAGCGAGAACGCCTCTTTGTATTCTACAAGACGGTAGAAAGACATTACTATAAGCTGCATACAATTTAGTCCTTGTCAAACACATTTCATGGAAATGTTTTCCATGTTTCCATGTTTTCCATGTTTCAAAGAAATGTCAAAATCATTAAAAATATAAAGATATTGGCAGGAAACGCCTTTGATAAATACTATGTACCATTGTTCGTCGAATCTGCGCCTAAAATATACGTTTGGTTATAATGTGTACAATAATTGCTTCAGTTTTTCGATGTGAATTTAACAAAAACATTAAGTGAAAAATAACCAACTTAACACGAATATTCTTCGAAATAATTAACGTCTTAAATTCAGCTATTATTTTGAGGTGTTTGAATTTTCGAAATGAATTCGAATTCGAGATAAAAGTAATACATTTCTGCTGTGTAAACCAGTGCATCAAAATTACTAAAGAGAGAATCATACATCTCCCAACACGAGAAGAAATCGTAAGTTGCCATGTAGGGCTACCATAACGTATAATGGAATACATGTATATAAATGTATACTATACATTACGGTAAATTATATAAGGTAATTCGAGAGTATTAACTACACGAGCACCTGAGCCATATATACGTTCCCATTATATTAGCATTGGCGATTTATAATTAATTCGGCTATACTTCGACGAATGCTCGCAAGCACCACTGTTGTGAGTTATCGATGCGTGGAGCACATACTATATCACCCGCATTGATACAGTTATATTCATATGCATTGGTGATGATTAGGGGTGTCAGTAAGGACGAACTACATTTAATTGTATCCTCAAGTATGTCCACCTACCTGCGATTTGTTTCTTGGTTAACTTGCTCGCCTGAAATATATGATGATATTAACACGTTGTTGTGCATCTGTATGTATCTGTATTTGTACATAGAATCGCTGTATCATAATACATCAAATTTACATAATTATTACATATGAATAAAAATGTTCATGTCATAGTTTGGTCTGGCAAAATTATGCAATGAGATGATTGCCAAATGTATACCAGTAATTTATGATACATGAGAGATAAAAGTCTACTTACCATAGTCTTCTATAAAACTGCTTCTTACGATTCCATTATGGTAAGGTGTTGCAAGGTCGCCACAGCAGGAAATGCGTACCTGCGACTTCTAGCGGTGTGTGTGACCAGCTAATAACGCTCTGTACAATGATAGCGTTAATGTACAGCTAGCAGAACTCCGGTAATCGCTCTACTCAGCACAGGTAGCGCCACTCGCTAAGACTGTGGCATCTATATGACCAGCGTCACTATGTACGACTAGCACCATTCCGTACTACTAGCTTCCGTCATGAGTACTGCTAGCGTCACTGTTCCACTGACGTCACGTTGTACTGCTAGCGTCACTGTACGATTATCGTCACGCTGTACGAGTATCGTCACTCAATACTAGTATAGTCACTCTATACTGCTAGCGTCACTCAATACAACTAGCGCCACACTGTATGACTATCGTCACTATGTACTGCTATCGAATTCTCCGTATGCGGATGCTGCGAATGTTCCGTGTTCGTACGATGTTGCGATGTATTTGTATGAAGATGCGACCTCCTATAGTACTAGTGTATGCTGAATGCCGTATCTAGTACTATGCTGAATGCCGTATAATGTGTTTCCTCTGGGCTCTGTAATTCTCTGTATTACCGTAGTTCCACATGCACCGCGGAGTATTGTTCTAGACACCCATTGAATTAAGAACTGGATCCACGGATAAGCTATGTAGTCTGGCTCCAGCTCTTAGTTGGATTATATATTAGTATTATCTCTGCTCAACCAGGCATTAAATCGCTGCATGTTTTATACGAGTTCGTATAACGATTATATGCATACACACCGGCATAAGCAGAGCTCGTATATGTATATCAATACAGTCATGTTCTGAAGTGTATGCAAGTGTCAGGTGTCAGGTGTTTTTATGGTTAAGAGAGGCGGGTACTTAACAATGTCAACTGAGGTCAGGTCCGGACAATCGGAATCAGATTACATCGTTACCATCATGAATAACTTTATTATAAATCACATGTCAAAGACACAATGTTGACAATCTCAAATTGACGTAGACAATCGACAAAGTGCCACTCCCGTTAGCTTGCGACTGGGAGGTGTTGTCTGAGGACTCCAAATATAGAGTCAGTATATTAACAGCAAACATGTCCGTTACAGTAACAGAAACAAAAGTTCGTTAATTAGCACACATAATTATACCAATACACTGACACCAAGATGTCTGCACAATAATACAAGCATACCAATACAGTGAATACAAGACAGTAATATATCAGTACCGGGTATGAGAAGAACGGTGTCAGTACACCCATACAAAATATATATATCAGTATGCCTATACTCTCCACAAGTAAATATAACGTTTGGAAATTCCTTGAGGTTATTTTGAAATGTTTGCATACCTGTGCATGTACATTTGTGAGTATACTCGTAGTCGACTAGAATATAGGTACACCAATAGAAAGAAATTCCAGTAGAATACATCAATACAAACTTATCACTACACTGACACAGATGTCATCACACTAACACATTTATGCCAACACGCTAACACAATACTATCAGTATGATAAGAAGCATATATGCCAGTACACTAATGCATATATGCCAGTACACTAATGCATATATGCCAGTACACTAATGTAAATATATTAATACACCTGCAAGTACGTGTAAATACATTGGTGAGTACATTAAGACTTCAACACCCCCCAAAAATGTAAATACACTAACTTAATGCATACATTTCAATTCATTACACTGACACAAAGTGAAAGTTTTCCGCACACTAACACACTTATGTCAACACGCTAACACAATAATAGCAGTATGAGCAGACACATGTCATGTCAGTATGCATGGTACACTAATGCAAATATATCAGTACGCATACACATGCGTGTGCAAACATGTTCAAGTGATTGCAGACAGACTAGTATGCAAACCAAGAGAAAACAATATTCGTACACTACATTAACAAACATCTATCACAACACTACCAGCAACACACTGTATATCCACACGCTAACACAAGTATGCCACTATGGTAAGACATTACTATCAGTATGAGAAGACAGATCGTCAGTACACTAAGGCAAGTATATCAGTACACCTACATGTAGGTCTACATACATGTGTGAGTACACCAAGACTAGTGTGTCTGTACACCAACAGAAGGATGCCATCATCCCAAGACAGATTACAGCACACTAACTCAACAGAAGGATAGCAGCATCACAATTAGACAGATACCAGCACACTAACTCAAATATGTCATTGCGTAATGAGAAATATGGCAGTAGATCAAACTAACTCAACGAATTAAGAACACAAATTGACATATTGTTGTACACTAACACAAACGTGTCAGTACACCATTAGACAGATCCCTGTACACAACACTAGTACAAGGATTCAGTACACAACCTTCTCCGTACACGGGCACAACTTGTCAAATATGCTAATACATTATCAGAAATATCATACCATATATGTATATCAAAGCAGTATGTACGATTTAGTGCACTAGCACAGAGATTGTCAGAAATATGCCAGTACACTAACACAAGGTTGCCCATACATTATCCGTACTGTTTGTATCGTCCTTAGTCACTCATTCTCCGTTAACAGTTACAATTGCTGTCGCCGATGTTTGAGTCCATGTTGTCAACCCACAACACCATTTATCCGTGTTTACATTATTGCATGATATTGTACAGAGCAAGACACAACATTACACATGACAAGTATTTGTTTCTTACACAAGTTTGTGGCTATATCGACGAGATATTCACCAAGAGGGTGATATTTTCCCTATGTCGCCAAAGTGAAAGTTAAAACGGTGCTGCAAAGGGTATCTGCTCGTTATAGCAGAAGACATATATTTTGCAAGTATATTCATATGTCTACTATGTGTTACACATATACGTGTCTACATCATAATTACATTGCTTAAATTTGAACTTAATGTGTCGCCATTTTCATCAAATCATACGTGACACATATTCAATTGCGTTGCACATGCGTTAATTATGTCAACTAAGCACCTAAAATTACATCAACATATGCGAGAAACGGTACGTTATAAAATAAACATATCTGCTTGGCTGTAAGATCAATGTTGCTAGAACCAATAGACGGTAAATCATGGTTCCAAAACCGATTTCCTTTTTAAGGGATTAATAATACGTGATGCTCAGATTAAAATGCAATCAACCACAGAGCGACAATCATCCACATTCTTGCACAGTAGTTGTTATGAAGTCTTAAAAAACAACGATTCGTGAAGTTTGAGCTTTGTATTTCTGTCAGTATTGCTTGTCAAGACAGAAACAAAACTACGTGACTAAAATTACGTGACGAACACATTCTGTAAATCCGTGCAATTGAACTTATTAGTCCGCGGCAGCGGAACCAGGTGGGGATCTTAGGCCCCATGTGTGCTGCCCATGTTTTGCTTTACATAAAGCGAGAGAACAGCGTAACTAAATAAAACAAATATTAATTCTACGATCATTCTAGGATATTAAGTTATTAACAATACTGATTGTTCACTTTTCATATAAATTAAGTCTAATGAGACGTGAATAATCTACAGTACCTCTAATATTCAAGGCATCAGCTAAAACATTACAGGGGTGACTATAGTTTACAATATCCATATACTAGTATATCTTATTACAGCATTCTGAATGATTGTAATTTGGATTTCACACACCGAAGATGCATATTTGCAATATAAATTATGTTCGTTACAAAATTTAATAATTTATTTTTTCAGTAAAACGAACATGCATGTGTAACCGTTAACGGAGAATGAGTGCAAACCAAGTACATTATGGGATTTCCATACCAAAATCCGATGGGTGCATATAGAATGAAATTAAGAAAATAATTGCTATAATGACTTAGTTATATGTATGCAAAACCAGTAATAAATTTAGTTGATGAAATAACGATTGCAAAACATGAGTTATTCATGTAACTATTGCGTACATATATTGCGACATCAGAGTTACCTCCCCAAGGGCAATATCAAAGAAATGGTCTATTTTTTAGAACAGCAATATTGTGGAAGCCCTTTTTTTAAGATGGCGATAAACCATCATAGAGTTAATGAAGAATGTATATAAAACATTTTTTACTAGGTATTTAGAAGAAATGGAAAAATATAAAAGTACATATAATTGCGTGCAAGTATGAGCTTGCATCTGTTATATCTGTTGGTATGTGTTATATTAGCGGTTCATTAAATGTCGTTGCTATATGACGTTAATAAAATGCTAATGTTTCTATATTGTGTATTAATATGTACATTTACTTAATGAATTAGTTAGTATGCATGTACTATACGAGCAGTGCTACATCTTTCAATATGTAGGCCTATATTCTGCTTAAACCATAATATGCTCTTTTTTTCTATCTCCATTTTCTTCCATAGACCACCAACATTTTCCGAACAATTTATTCAGATTATGTATTACGTATTCACTCAGTTTATTTAAGTAAGCTTACATATGTGTTATTATATACTCAACAACATTAATTAAGGACCAGTAACGGGTTTGTACATTAATGAAGAATGTACAGATATCTAAGGGCTCTTCAAGGACTTGCAGATGCATTGGAAGAACAATGGTACCAGATTCCCCAAGCCAAATTCCGACAATTTGGTAGAAGCGTTGGCAACAAAATATCTAATGGCCCTTAATTTATTTTGTTGAGTATATATTTAAAACAAATATAAAGATGCAAAACTAAGCATTATACGTTGTTGTGGAACTGGTCAGGGTCCGATTGGTGTTGAGCCACTCTAATTTAAGTTATTCTACGTCATGCATGTGTTGTGTAAATATGTCTGTATACAAGTGTACGTAAGAAGTTACATTGAAACTAGTAATCGTTTATTATTTTAAATTCTAAAACATTGCAAACAAAATAGAGAGCATGCGTAACAATAATTATTCTTCTAATCTACAATGTGGACATACATTAAATAAGCTGTCAAGGGAAAACACAGCATTAAATTGGTATTATTGTTCTCATATGTCTATGTTCATTATGTATGGTCTTCCAATATTTCGACTCCTATTATTTATTTTATTTAGTGATTTTGCTTTGTGTTCAGTGTATACCATTTCCAATTAGAAACGTATTACAGCACATTGATTTGCATATACAATAAGTATTTTTAAATAGATTAAGTTTCCCTAAAACATGAAGTTTCCATCAAGCACGCAAAAGCTTCATTCATTGGTGCATTAGGGGCGCTATTTTAAAAAGAAAACGTCGTATTTACATCCCAAGATTTTACAACTTGATCGGGGATTTGTTATTTCGTCGGGGTTTACGGATAGTGTTTTTGTTTATGCAGAAAAAAATTCCTTCCGTCGATCGTTCGTAAACATTTATTTTTACAGCGAGATGTCAATATCACTTACATTGTTCTTTGATAATTGATAGGGCGTCTCTAGTCAATAGCATGTCAATACGGACAACAGCCCAGCTCCCAGCCCGCCTGAATAAACACACGGCCAGTGATGCCGCCTACGGTGCAAGGGGAAAACGATCCCTTGTGACATTTTATCCCATCGGACTATATACAATATAGGGATGAGCGACAGCGGCACCAATGTATAGTCAGTGGACATTATGATACAGTATATTTGTTCTAATTGAATGAATGAATGTCCTCAGATAACATCGACACGCTGATCATGAGTACTATTTACACAGATTGTTATTATAAATACTGTGTTAATAAACACTCTTGTTAATAATGGGTGTTACCTGTACATTGGTTGTACTAAATAGGTACGTGTGATGTATTACTAATGATAGACAAATTTAATCTTGTGTTATTCAGATTGTCTATCTTTCGAAAATACTAAGTTGTTTATTTAAAGTAATGATTAATACATTGTGCTTGGAATTGTACCTAGAATGGTAAACCAATTTTGAAAATTTATAAATATCACATTGACCTGAATCGAAGCTTTAAAATGTCAAGTTGTTTCATCCTCCGTTAAATATTTACAGGAAATGATCGCTTAACCCAAGGAATTTATAGTTTGAATTCTAGATTTATATCATTTCATTTCCTATAGTTTTGTATTCTGTTTCCATGCCGCAATTCAGTACAGCATCGCTATTCCAAGTCGAGACATTATCATGCGTCAATATCGGTATTGATTAATCCTGATTCGACGCGAACCATCATATCAATTTCGAATCGGATTCAGTCACGCGGAAACACTGGAATATTTATGACTGAAAACAAAACACTGGCGTCATTTATCACACGGGGATCATGGATTAGTTTATTCGGAAACCAGCACTACGTTTAGGAAGACAAGGCACCTCGCAGTTATTTAACCCATTGCTCTGTGAATAAATCTTGCATAAAACTTAACACGTTATGCAGTTTGTCTTGATAAATCATCATAACGGGCGATTTAACGATTATGTGGTTTATTTCGTTTGAAATGAAAGTCATAAATATTTTGAAATTGAATTTACGATCGACAAATAGCAAAAATAGATGGTATTTTATGAGGAAATTTGCGTTCTTGCTTAGCATTATTGTCGTATGCTATTGCTTCTGTCTACGAGTGCTAAATCGCTGATGGATTTAACATCGCACCTGTGCTTTCTATATTTTAGTTTTTTTTCATCAAATTTACCGTATCTTCATGGTATTTAGAATTTTGATGAAAAACTTTATTTATTCGTATACGCTCGCCATGAAGCATATATACGGAAGCTATCAGTTGTAAAAACCACCATAACAGCTCAGGAGTGAATATGCAAATCTCATTGGGCATGTGGCTTTCCGATCATGCGCAGATGCTAGTGAGATTTCCTCTCCACACCGAATCCTAGATGAAAGACCGTACAGCAATCGCTATATAACTGTGAATGTTTTTTCAATTCAATGTGATTAAAATCGAATTTCCCTACAAGCAAGACACGACCAAGTTGCAAATATGCGATCGGTGTAATTTCAGTGCAACCAATGCCTGCACAATGAAAGTTTGATTCCTTAACAACAACACCTCGCGCTTACACTGAAAATAATCGTATGCAACATTTAATATATTCGTCTTTAAGCAGACTGCTGTTTGAACATGTGCGAGCGATATCGGATTTGTTTCGCAGAGTTTAAAACCATCTTTCAGTACTTTCTGTAAAAGAGTGCATTATTTATTACGCAACACAATACTTGGCGTCATATATGTCAATCAGTATGGAACAATTTACATTTTTCAGATCATGAAGAGACACACTCGATATCGTTAAATACTGGCATTATCTTGGCGTTATCAGATTCACATTATATACTAAACACAGGATCGCACTAGCAGATAGACTATGAATAGAATAGGAATGGGAGACAGTTGACGTAAATACGTTTAATTATTAACGTTAAATGACAGTTACAAAAGTCCATTGAATATCTATGCTAATCGTACACTATGCATAGAGTATGAATGAATATATATATATATATATTATATGTAGGATATAAATGCTGTTCTGTATTCTGTTCTGCTGTTCTATTCTGTTCTGTTGGCTTGGTAAAGCTTCTTCCGACAGACTCCGTGTTGGCTGGATTTGGATAGTTTTAAATGATTGGTAGAGGTCGTTCGTCAGATGTCGATTTTTCGGTCAAAGTTTTCGCAAATTAGCCACTCTGAGAACACGAGTTCAAAAACGTCTCCTTCAGACGTCATAATTTCGGTGCATCAAGTGTGATGATTAACTGCCTCTTACATCGGTTACCCTGAATGAAATAAAACCACATTGAGTTTCAGTGGTGACGGCAGCCATTGTGCACGCGACATGCAGGGTGTTTATTCAGAGAATATTCCACTTGGATTTCTGAGAGGATACCCGGATGTGAAAACCAGGGAGAAGGCAAACTGATTCACTTTATAGAGTGAGAACTTGTATTTCTACAATGTAAGGCTATCTTAGTTTTTCGGGCACGCACACACATGCGCGCGCGCGCACACACACACACACACACACACACACACACATGCACACACACACAAACTCACACACCCATGCACCCACACACAGGGTATGATAAATTGTATGTTCATACAAACAGAACAACATGGAAACTTCAAGTTGTTCTATATATAAAGTCCAATGGGAACATTTTCTAGTTATGATTCAATTATGTGCAAATCATCCGTAAATGCATGTTTAAATATATATTTTTTCAATCCATACAACATATAACATATCCCTCCAAATCAGTTGCTGTAGCCACACTAATGGTTCTTGTAGATTATTGCATTCCTGTCTAAAGAGGCAGCAATGGTCCGCGGTATAGATGAGCGTTCAGATCTGCTATTTCTCTGCGATTTCGACTTCAGCCTTTAATCTCTCAAATAGAACTCCCCAACTCAATCCCCTAGTCAATACCGCCACGACGTACCACCGTGAGTAGAATATCGCCATCACTTGCTCAACATCTCTACGACCAGTCTCAAATGCCAGGATTCTTCGGCTTTCATCGAACAATGGTCGGCTATACGTCTCGTGCGGTTGAACCCAATCGGCGAGACAAGAAATCACCCTTGAAGTTAATAGAGTAGAAATTTAGTTCGTAATTCGGGTTAGTATTTCAGACATGCGCAGTGGCGGTTTAAGGAACACGTGCGGTAGCGCACCGCCGGTTAGTTTAAAAAGTCGGCACCGAGAAAACGGGTGATGATTTTTAGTCAATAATTTGAGCTCACGTGAGTGGTGTGTAACACACTCGGCCTCCGCTGATGAACCGACGGCGACTTTCAACTGACGGTTCAACAATAACACAGGTCTCTCGGTCGTCAGTTTCCTATGCGTTTTCCGAAACAAAATAAATTGAGAGCGCACGTGTGCCATTTTCAAAGAAAAAAATTATGCTTCGTCACTGCATTATTTCGCGTGAGTAATCCGGGTATGATTTATTCGAGTTTATCACCATTCTGATTTCTATACCAGCCCGGATGATGCATATGTAACATTTCAGCGTAGGTATTGTTAGAATATGACTGTGGTCTAAGGTAAATGCGGATAAGGAGACAGACGTTGCATATTGGCGGGAGACAGAGAAAAAAAAATATGACGATGTCAGCAAAAACTGTGTACATGCATCTCGGATGTGTCCTGATGGTGTTACAATTTCAACTCGTTTTAATATTACCGTTTACGTTTTATATGTATGTACACCTTTGTGACACTTTAATAACATATTTCTCTCTCTATAAGCAATCTATGTTTAGGATGATCCCTTCGTGAGATATGGATTCTTTAACATGTGTTGTTTTATACCAAAATAACATGTCTTTAATAACGTTCTTTTGGGCTCTCCTGATAAATTGGAAAAAGTTACTAGGTGGTTTTAGCACACAGTCCTTCATATACTTTGAAACATACAATAAAATAAAAATTGAAAATTAATAACATTTCACTTACGACTTTTCAGGTGACCTTTCATCTCACTACGCTTGTGATTGCTGGCCGACCCGCTATCATAACCATCCGCCTGTACTTGGGAAACACTACATAACACGAATATAGCAACCAGAGATGTGTATACTATCTTCCCCCGAATCGCCATCATGATTTTGTGACGTTTTGTTTTGGTGATACATTGACCCATCAGCTTATATTCGTTATTTATCCATGTCATTGTAGATAATTGGACTGCATTCAGAATATGTCGTTTGGTCACGTGGTATATCGTGTACGCTTTCCACACTTTCATGTACTAAGGTAACTATTCCTGCTATAGGCTGCGTGAGATTAATTATAATGCATATCATGTAATTACTTACGTGGGTATTTATGTATGCTTAGGCCGAGTAAAATAGCATGATTGTTTTTCGTGTAATTTCCATGTTACTTCATGCTGTACCCGTCATTCTGCCGTGTCTAAGGAGGGAGGAATTAGTCGTTATGTCATTTATATTTTAATTTAATGTATACTACCAATTTATGTTCCATGAGGGATACTTTTAACGGAAATTACATATACTTATATACTTATAATTTGAAATGTAAGCACATTCATATATTTCGATAATTACCTATTTTTATACCTATTTAATTACTCTCTTTATTTAACAAGATAAACAGCTGCGTACAAAATAATTTATTTTACAGTATTATATATATAAAAAACTAAAACTTTTTTACACGGTCACGGTAGCAACATCATGTGAAACAATAACTTTACTTTAATTGGTGATATGTGAGCAGACCAACGCAACGACATTCACGTACTTCATTGCTTCATTCTAATCTCATTCAGCTAATAGAAATCAGGTGAGGGTTCTCTGCTGAGTGTATCGTCGTGAATTGTAATGGAAACTGGTGTAACCTGATATATTCGTTATGAGTTATATTTAACATCCCGATAATATAATTACCTCTCTGGTTTCAGACGAATCCAGAAGGTGAAAATCAATTCTATTAAGAATTGGAGAAGGATGTAAATAACAAGAATGAAGAATACCGAGTTGAAGAATGTCAGGGAATATGAACGGGAGAAAATAGGTAGCCTATCCCTCCCTCCATCAATCTATATATCTATTCACAATCTATATAATCTGTCCATCCGTCCATCGAGCTAACCATCCATCAATTCATGCATTAAACCGCACTTGCGTCTCTGTCTCTCTCTCTCTCTCTCGCTCTCTCTCTCTCGCTCTCTCTGTCTCTCTCTCTCTCGCTCTCTCTCTGTCTCTCTCTCTGTCTCTCTCTCGCTCGCTCTCTCTCTGTCTCGCTCTCTCTCTCTCTCTCTCTCTCTCTCTCTCTCTCTCTCTCTCTCTCTCTCTCTCTCTCTCTCTCTCTCTCT
>JAVCKZ010055215.1:0-16715 GCA_034780755.1 Lepetodrilus elevatus | reverse complement strand
ACAGACAGACAGACACACACACACACACACACACACACACACACACACACACACACACACACACACACACACACACATGATAATAGTAATAATAATCATAATCGGTGACCAACCCATTCTAATGGTCTACAGATAGGACAGTGGACACGGAAGGGACTGACCGTGGATCGGATCACGTGGCCTGGGGAGACATTGGGACCGCCCAAGGGCAAACCCAGACGTAAGTTCCTGCTGATAGCCACCCTGGAGGAGAACCCTTACGTCATGTACGAGGACATGCCTGAGAGTGGGTCGTGCGGCAGCCATAGAGTGCCCTGTCACGTCTACCCCAGGGTAGAGGGTTCCAAACAGAGGTACAGGATATGTTCTCATATAATATTAGTATTCTTAAAGTGTATGTTTTATTTCTGTCATGTTCGTAAGTTATAAAGGGACACATTTGTTTTGAGAAGATGTTTTCTGTGAATATAGCGTATATGGTATCTTAGTTTAGAGTTTCATGTAAAGGTACCCTGTGCATGTAATCTTTCCGGAAGTTGCTAATGCAGGTTTCAACAGTTCATAACTATACTTGTTTTCATAGTAATGCTGTTTGATGCGAAATATTAGTTCTGCCTTTCATTATTATTTGACTGAATGCGAATGTCTTGGACAATTACACAGCAAATGGTGTTTGAACAGGATTCACGAACCTTTTTATTTATATAATTATTATCTTCATTCATGTAAACACTATTTTGTGGATGCAAGTCGTCCTATTAGGAACATTCAAAGTCAATATTTTTACTGTAATATCACTGCACACTACATACTGAGGTTATGTCTCACTAATAGAAACTAGCTCCACATTAAAGTCTCCTGTTTTACGACGTCGCTATTGTATGCTAGTGCATGCTGTATTGATCGCCGAATGTGCATTCTCATCCCCTCCACTATAGGCATAGGTTTTGTAATAATTCAAAACATCTTCCCTCCAAGCTAGATGATTAAATACTCAGTTCGCACAGTCGAATAATGCGCTCTTTGAAACATTTCTCTCTTGAAAATTGAATATCAAATCAGCAAGACCATGCATAAGAAACAGTTTCAATGGAACGACGCGAGCTATAATTATATCTCATCTTGTCTCTATTTACATAAGCGTCCGTCAAGGATATCCAGTATATACTTGAGGGATATCAACAACTGAGTGGTATTCGATGCTCAACTAGGGCTCTGTATCATATTCCAATTGCGTTCTTTATTGCTGTGGGAAATAGCAATACAACTTCTTTAATAATCAATTATGTAATGATAAATCAAATCCTGTACACACTAGTGTCATTGTTTACGCTCTTCTATTGTGCACTGCATTATCTTTCATGTTGTTAACAGGGTTAGAAATGTGTTGTTCATGGGTGATCATCAAAGCTTCTATGCCATGTGGGTATGACATCGCAGTTAGCTAAGGGAATATTATGATCACTTCAGGCAGAATGTTACGTTACTGCCCAGCTCGCATCATTACATTCTTACAAAAGAAAATCCCTCGCTCGCCACTGGCGGTCTCGTGCCGCCGATGCTTGTTCAGTTCAATGGTCTCCTTACGCTAGGATTAAGTGTGATCTGCTGGTAATAACTTTTAGCAGTCAACCAACTTTGTATAATTAACACTTGCCATTATACGCACAGGCATCTAAATTGCGGGGATCCTTTGCGGACTCGTAAAAATGTGCTACTTTTGATGTGCACAAGGAACTCTGCCATAATAGAGGTGTCCGATAGGACGTTTATAGCTTGCTCCTGTGATCTTTACTGTCGCAATCATTTGAATGAATCCCGCATTGTATGTGTAATGTGCCCTCTTCCTGCTGCCTTACGTCAACCATTCTTCACCCAGTCTACCAACTGCGACAGACTATTCTAGCAGCTAGATAAATCCCGGTCAGTACATGCAGGGCATGTACACATAAACTGGTTAAGTCTTGATATGTGTGAAATAAGTTTGAAATCGACTCTATACCCCGGTTCATCCAATCAGAATACCACACAACCTTCCAGTTAGCTTAGTGTTCTCATGGCTCATGCTCCAGCTCACCTGCTGTCCACACAGACTGTTCTTCACTTACATTGTCCACACTGTCTACCGTACCCTGGCCCACTGTCTACCGTACCCTGGCCCACAGCTCACCTACTGTCCACTCAGACTGTTCTTCACTTACATTGTCCACACTGTCTACCGTACTCTGGCCCACTGTCTACCGTACCCTGGCCCACTGCTCACCCCGACTAGCATCCATTCCGTTTGCTACCGGTGTGGTTTACACGTATGCATCATAGCGTTATGAACAATAGTCGATAGTTGAGCACTTTTGAGAACGATCCCATGCCATTCAATTTACTGATACTTGAACCACAATTTAACCACTGATACATGATCTTAATATATACATATCCAGCGTGCAGTGTTTCTCTGTGTTGTAGATTGAGCAACGAGACCATCGCAATATGCTGCACGGGTCTGAGCATAGACCTGCTGATCAAACTCAGCAACGCGCTGGAATTTGACTACAATCTGGTGGAGGTATATGACGGCCAATGGGGAGCGGAGGTGAGTGGTATCCAGTGGTAGTGCATAGATGGTACATTGGTATTGCATAGATGGTGCATTGGTATTGCATAGATGGTACATTGGTATTGCATAGATGGTAACGTATGATGAACAACTTTGTGCTTCAGTGGAGTCTTTTACTTCATAGTATTTTACTATAAAGAAACCAGGTTTTATGATGGGACAATTTGCTATTATTGGAATATATATTCTAATGGTGTCATAAGTTTTATTGGACAATACATGACTACGGATTCATGTGTAATAATTGAATATATTTTAATAAGGTGGAATGTTGTATTGTCACCATATGTTGTAATCGGAGGAAGTGTTATGGGGTCATGAGTTGTAATTGAGGAAGTGTTATGGGGTCATGGGTTGTAATGGAGGAAGTGTTATGGGGTCATGAGTTGTAATGGAGCGGCTATCAGCTGTCTTTACGCTCCAAAGCATGATTCGGTCGTATTTACGATAGCCACATATTCCACTATACTTTGGATCAACTACGGTATTATTGTAATTCCGATGTGAGTTTGACATCCGATAGGCTATTCAGTACAACTATGTAATCTACCGGAAACCCTGCGTATCTGTCAGGAGGGTATAACTACAGTATCGTCGACGATTGGGAGTAATCAGCTGGAAGTGATTCCGCATAAATTGGGTCAGATTTGCTTTCATTAGCTTCATGTTCACTTATCACAATCTGACTTCCCGTGCAATAAGACTTACTTTCTTCAACAGCATTGTCTCAGAAGACTAATATATGTTCAAGCTTATGTTTCTGATGTTTATTATGATGGTTGAGACCACCAACGGGTTGGACACCAAGGTATTCCCCTCACGAGTACTTTACAACTGACGTCCATGTACAGGCCTGCCCATTTATTCTTCATGTTGTTTTCTTGGTTGTTATTAACCTACGCACCACCAATGTAGATAAGCACATACATGCTGTTTATAATTGTCGATGCATCCTAGACGGACCACAATACAAATCATGTGTTGCCAGAGTGCTCCCAGAAGAACGTTTATCGCCCGATAGTTCCCTGCAACAGTACTTCCTCTCTGTCCGATTCCCTACAGGGTCATGATAGCCGCCATGACTGTAATTGTGGGAGATAGTGCTTGTAGTCAGCCATGGATGTAATACTGTGGGAGATAGTGCTTGCAGTCAGCCACGGTTGTAATACTGTGGGAGATAGTGCTTGTAGTCAGCCACGGTTGTCCCGAGGCCCGCAGTTAACCTAGCAGCTCCCTCCCCCGTCATTAGAACTTCAATGACTTAGAGCAAGTAGTCATCATTCGTGACCGATACAATTATCTATCTACTATTTACCTTCACGTCCAGGGTTTGTCCACAGTAGCTGGGAAAGTAGCATCAATACATATCTTAAAGTACAATCTCTGACTTCACACCTCCTACTGACGCATTGATTACTCCGGTATCTGTGTAGCATTAGGGTGTTATTACTATTCATTAGAATTCTGGAAAGGTCATTCATAGATCTATAGCTATACTATAGTAGTACACGATGCGAACAAGAACATTTTGCTTATTTCAGGGACAGAACCTTATAATTACAACATATCCCGAACTGTTACAACTCTAATATGTAATTATATCAGAATACTCAGCGTAACCATAGAACCATTATGAATGTCCAGTCTGTACTATGTGGTTACTGTTCAGCGTATCTTTAACTATTGCAAGGTACTTGTCACCTAGTCATTTGTATTATATCAATGCATAGTAATCATTGGAGCACTGATTCTGATTAACAAATCTCCCAGATAAAACCCAGCAACAGTGATACAGCTGTGGAGGAGTAAATCTAGTATACTGTAATGTAATGTAAGTTAATGAGTTCACGTCGGCCAGGAGTGATCGTAATTCCCGCCATATATAATGTGGTGAATAGAAAAGACGACATACACCACGCGAGTGGTGTTCCCATGGTGACATCCTCTTCTGTGATACGTTAAATACCGCCACGTCCAGATTCGAGTCCACGCGGTGCCGCTCAGTGACGTGCCTGGAATCAAATCCCAAGGATTAAGAAAAACCTTCTGGGCAGCAGGCCAGCGTTAACTAGGTGCGGATTGAGCGACACCTCCCTCCACGGCATGAGTCAGGAACATATTTCTGCAATAAGTCAGCGTGTCACGCGCTCCTGTTTTATTGGCAAAGCATGCATGTAACAAGGGAATCTAAAATTGCCGAAGAATTCTGTAAATTGTGCTATGCTGATAACTAATCAAAATAGACAGTGCGTCACTGCACAGTTTCATGTAGAGTGTAAATACCGTAACTATCTGCTAGTTAGACGATTGTTAAGGAAATCTAATTAATTCTTAGTACATCTTTGACTTTCTTAAACACTGCTTTGCCATTTTGGAAGCATTTCCTATACTATGTTTTTCTAAATATACAACATCGTGGCCAATTTACAATTGGAAACTGTTCTTACAATATCCACGTATATCATTACTGTTATATAAAACAAATATTGAATGTGGTAATATATTGTTGCACACATTTAACAAATTGCCATATGCGTTGCCTGTACTATCGAACGATTGTCTACAATTCCGACTGAATATTAAACCCAGGAATTACCTTTATGATGATGTATGTGCACTGTACACATAGGTGAACAACGAGTGGAACGGTCTAGTGCGTGTGCTACTGGACAAGAAGGCGGACATGGTGATCACGTCTCTGAAGATCAACCCAGAGAGGAACGCCGCCGTGGACTTCTCCGTGCCCTTCCTCAAGACCGGCATCACCATCATCGTGTCCATCAGAGAGGGCGCCATCTCACCCACAGCATTCCTAGGTGCGCGCATAGACAGAGTGAACGTAGAGATGATTAGAGCTTGAGAGAGAGAGAGAGATCTTGAGAGAGAGAGAGAGAGCTTGAGAGAGAGAGAGAGGCTCAGGGAGGGAGAGGGAGAGGGAGAGAGAGCCTGAGAGAGAGAGAGCTTGAGAGAGAGGGGGAGAGAGAGAGAGGGGGAAACAGCTTGAGAGAGAAATAAAGACAGAGAGAGAGCATGAGAGAAAGAGAGAGACAGAGGGAGGGAGAGAGAGAGAGAGAGAGATATTTTTACTTTAAACATTCTTAAAATATAGTACATTTCTGCCATCCCAATAGATTATGTTACGTGTTCAATAAATACCAGTTGATTAGTGTTTATTTTATTACGAATCGTGCCATGAAGTTAATGTCTGTGTCGAGTGGGTGTAATTGCCGTGGCAGTTGTTGGTTCAGTACGTCCGGAACTACAACAGTTTAATTTTCCTATGACATCTCCAGAATGATAAATCCCAACAGAGGAGCAACTGTAATTAGTTAGATTTGGAAATCGAAGCTGCGGAACAAAACAGTCGCTATCAGTTTATTGTAAAATATTTAGGGAAAATAGCCAATTACTTGGGTGTGTGTAGATCAATCTTCAACTAAATTAGTACTACGTTATCACCTAATAGACCCTGCTCGGCCCGCAGACAACGTTCAATGTATTACACGAGTTGTATGTAAGGTTACAATCTATCTTCAGACAATTAATAATTCCAGATCAAGTTATTAGCGCAATCCATGGCCCGCTGGTTACTGAATTGTTGGTGTCGTCCTTGCTAGTGCCGTCCAGGGCATAGGACAGTTGTTCACTAGTACATGCTGCAGCACATAGGATAGTATATATTTGTACATGCTGCATTTGCGGAGTGTCAACGTTGTGTTTCAGAGCCGTACGACTACCCATCATGGTGCTTAATCCTGGTCTTCAGCGTGCACGCCACAGGCACGTCTATCTTCATCTTCGAGTGGCTCAGTCCTTATGGTCTGGACCGGGGCAAGTCTCTTACTAAAGGTGGGCGGTGGTCTTGCTGGCATCCCCGACGTGTGGTTGGCAGACGCTAACAGAGTGGATGATGTATGTGTTTGGACGGACGATCGCTCTTCCAGAGATGGGACGTTCCCATCGCCTAACACTCTAGACATGATGGCTTGATCATGAGTAGTAGGCTACTGATAGAAGTGAAGGTACCCCGTCTCGGGATGGCGGCATCAAAGTCCGCGAAGGTTACCTTTCTGACGCGATATTGATACGATGAGCTCTCTGTAGAATAGCAATACAGATATCATGCTTGGTCTGTCAGTATCAGCCGGTGCTCGCAGGTTTACTGCAACATTCAGAGATACGGATGTCGCGGGTTGCCTCCTGCCTTAAACTGACAAGTCGTGATATAAGTGAAATAATATTGAAAGCGACTCTACATCCCAATACAAAGAAAACGAGATGGTATACAACCAGCTGCTTTTATGACATTGTATCATTGAATACCGTAATTAGTTAATATTTCCGGGAACACTCCTTATTTTATGTTGTACGGGAGCGAACTTTGGTATTATTTATGTCAGTGGGTGTATTTTCAACCAAATCCGAGCGAGTCCGTGTTGAATGCTGATTGATTGCATCTCTTTGCCACTCGATAGCATTGGTGGTTGTGAATTCGTGACCGCTATCTGTATTACTATAACACGTTAACACAAGTGTTTGTGTGAATAGGCCACAGCTATGTAATTAGGTTAACCCAACTGGCACTGACATCTGTGAAGACCCCGCCATCATGTAGATTTACACAGCTTGCTGACACTGGTTTTCGTACATTACACGCTTCCTATTAGTGAGGTGCTTCCTACTTTTGCTGATGGTTTATTCTGGGAATTCAATAATTTATATCAATACAGACTTCTATAGTAAGCTGGTCAACGTATCAGAACTGTAGTACTGTAGTTGCTTTCTTGACCATAACAAACATTTACGTATAAACAGTGTACGTGGTCTACCTACATCATCTGGGTTGTTTGCTAGTAGCTACAGTGTAGATACAGTATGTATTGAGTGTTTACTACTACCAAGTTGGCATTCTTCATCATTTGCAATGTTAGTATGTTATATTACTACTTCTAATACATATTTTAAAGAAATATTATGGTTGCTATTTAGTTATATTTTACATAGATCCGATACCAATACACGCCCTTGTGTTGACTCTTGCTGATCATGACGTCAGTTGAAAGTCGAGATCCCTTCCTATGTTCAACAGCCCGCATGCATTTACTATAATATACATAGTAGTAGCTGACTATTAGCATAACACCGATTGTCTCGGTGCTTCCAGTAATTGGGCAGTCTGAGTATAGTCGTGTCTACTTCATCTGGCTGTAATGTTAGACGTCCTTGGGTCCCAGCTATGACATCAAGAGGGCGGAAATCCTATACTTGGATCTATATTCAACAAAACAAATTAACGGAGGCAGATATTTTATGGGGAAGCTTTCTACCACATTTGGAAAGTAGGCTTGATGTATCTGGTGCCACTTCTCTTCCAATGTGACTGGACGTTGTTGAAGAGTACCCGGAGCCTGTAGACGTTTACACATTCTGTGTTGGTAAATTAGATATACAGATACATTTTGTTGTTGATCATAAACGTTAGTGATATTTACGGAAAAGCTGAGCGCCCTTATATTAAATCTACCGCGTGGTTATGTAGTTAGGTAAACTAAACATTTATCGCATGTATGACAACCTGCATGTGTACTGTATATATTTATCTGCAGCTCATTGGACACTTATTTAAATTAATATATAGAATAGTGTTGAAAGCTAAGCATTCATAACTCATTAACATCACATCACATGTATATCACCCGCATTATGTATCGCTTTGAGGCTGTCCGATATCCAGTGTATACATGTCATCAGCCGTCCTATTGATGAGACATCAACCCACACCCACACACATACAATCTTGTAGTATCTCGCCAGGATGATTTGTGTATTAGCAAGACCTACAAGTCTACAGTGAATGCTGTTTTTCTTGACAGCCTCCTTACATGGTACTCTTAACCTGTCAAGTAATATAGAGCATACCTCCCTGTAAGCCAGTGGTCCTGGGTCCAAGCTTTTTTAGGTTGTTTTAAACGTCATCCAGGCGGATTATGATTGGTCGTGGTACACGAACATTACTTCCCTCTCGAGAACACATGACACGGGGATCAGTCACTAGGACATCACTATGACATTACCCGCGAACGTTTCTTCTTACATTGACGGAGTGCACGCCAAATTGCTGAGAGATGTAATGCGTGTTTTACCACACTTAGAACTAAATCTCTCACTAGGGATACATAAAAACGTACATGTTTTACTGGTATATGCCACGTTCGGACACTATCCGATATTTAGTGACTTCTATATCGGTAGGATTCAGACGTGTATGTAAATTTGTGAAATATGCTATTATGGTTAGAAAATATTCTACTACAAATGTACATGGGCATGAGGCCTACTTACATGAAATAAACTACTAGTATTATAGAAGACATGTATTCTAGGTTTCCGGAAGCCGGGAACTACATTTAGACATTTAGACGATCCGAGATGTTGGTAATGGTGTTATTTTATGTCTGGATTTGAATGGACATGATTTCAGTTTTACGACATTTCTATTTACATTTAGTGTAATTTAATCGCGAAACGGTATTAACAATACGACCTGCGATATTTTCCTTTATGTTTGGAGGATTTACTTCGTACAATAGTTTTTCTTAAGGCAAATGGTTGTTGGTATACTTTACCAAGTACGGTGACAGCGGAAATTAGTTGTGCATATGTTATCATATTAACATCGTAGACACCGGAAATGAGAAATGGCAGGTGGCCAGCTAACACTATTTCCCCTCAGCGAAACATCTTTGTAAAAAAACTCACAACGGAAACATAGTCACCAGACACAATGTCCGCTGCCAGTGGCACATGTACTACATAACGGAATTGAAACTAGACAAAAACAACAACCCACTACAATGATCATGAGCTGGGAAATGCAAAAATCAACATTGACTTATCATCAATCACAGACACATGCTAGTATCATGGTAGTTGAAGACACTCGCCATACATATCCGTTTAGTATGCACATTTTACCTGGTTGTGTAATTCCAATATGCCATGCCTTTATAATATGGTTATGTCTCGTGTAATATTTATATCGTGATCAAGATTGGTAGCATAGGCAGCATGCCATAGTTATTTAACTGGATATAGAGATAGCATTCGCTCGGGAAAAGGTTAAATATTTCCACTTCACTTCAATATTTAATACAATTGCATTGATAAAGTACTAGTATTTCCTATGGAGCAACATCAAGCTCTCCCTTGTCTTGCAGATCACAAGTTCTCGCTGTTCAGATCGCTGTGGTTGATCTGGGCCATGCTGTTCAGTGCCGCGGTCTCCACAGACACGCCCCGGGGGATATCCAGCCGCTTCCTGGGCAACCTGTGGGCGCTGTTCGCTCTGGTGTTCCTGGCCAGCTACACCGCCAACCTGGCAGCCTTCATGATCACCAAGGAACAGTATTATGACCTCAGCGGCATCCAAGACTGGAGGGTGAATAAATACACTTCCGTATTCAATATTGCTAGACAGAATATACTACTTTACGGCTATTTGAGTTGATTAAGGTCTCTCTTCTGTGGTCTATCTAAGTAAAGTGTTTAGGATTCATAGGTAAGGCGAAGATGATATAAAACATATGGAATAATTAACTATAAGAACTTAGCAATATTAAGAAATGCCATAAAAACATTTACTAGTTATCTCAGTTAAATTAGCAATGGCATTTCCTTGTATGAAAAACATATACGTGCTTTTCTTAAACATTACATGTTAACTGCCAACATGTTGTGACTTAACCTAGGGTTAGTATGTAACATATTACCAGTGCAAGATGTGCTCTTCGTGCGTAATTCTCTATGTGTGTTGTTTCTTCAATTAGCTATCATTCAGATTTCTCCGGTAGCATCAGAGACGAGAACTAATGTTTTATCAAAGTAACCCAAACTCAAATCAATGTGTCACATTCCTCTGGGACAATAACACGCAATGTCATCCTGAAAGCAATGCATTTGAAGAAAAGTTAATTTTAAAATAGAAGAAAAGTATTTGTATCCCATGCTGAGCGTTTCCGCTTCTGCGACGGGAAATGTCCTACTAAACACATTGGCTCGTCGGCTTGACTCCAATTGTCCAACCTGTTGAGGTTTTGTGCCACGGTAGCAGCCAAGTTGTCACGCTTTGGACAGGTTCAAAATGTCATCTGAATACATGTCTCTACTCGCGGCTTTGTCCTCATGGTATCCTTTCTTTGACAGCTGAGAAACCCGTATGCCACCAAGCCGCCATTCAAGTTCGCCACGGTACCCAATGGTAGCACGGACCTGAATATGAGGAAGAATTATGAAAATATGTATAACTACATGAAGAGATATAACAAGCCAACCGTCGAGCAAGGCATCGCGTCTCTGAAGAAATTGTAAGAATATTATTGATGAACATCCAACCCACAACTATAACAAAAATCCAATTAGTGCCAGTAAAATCGAATTTATTAACAGGTTACCTATTGTTAAACTATACCAGTTATTACACATACATTTTGTATGTAAAATTTCGAAAGGTTCAACAACATATTTAGATTGCAGTATATAGGAGGATTGCAATACTAAAACCGAAGTAACTAAATCCAATACTAGGATCGAATTGCTTTGCTGTTGAAGTGATACAGTAATGTCCTCCGTACATCTAGCAAGGTTCCTGGTGTTATATAGTATTATATAGTAGTGTGTATGTATGTAATTCCAAACCTGGGCCTATACCTGTCCGTGTATTTGCCTCCCAGGGAGATCCAGGCGTTCATCTACGACGCCACAGTTCTCGAATACTATGTAGGAAAGGACGACGGATGTAAACTAATCGTGGTCGGAAACTGGCACGCCACTAGCGGATATGCAATCGGACTTCCTCGGGGATCTCCGTGGCTTGATAAGATCAACACAATACTTCTTAACATGCAAGAAGCTGGTGAGTTGCATTAAGTGATTTTGTCATTAAACTACGTCCTAAGCGTTTCCTAGGCGAACAAGAATATGAATTGAGCACGCTAGTTGATCGTCATTCCACTAGCTAACATTAGAAATAATTCATATTACATAATAAGTTCAATTTTCGGAGTAATCTAGACTTCAATGGGCGACAGCAGCAAACGATATGTATATAAATTAATGGTTTGTTCTTCGCTTGATGTGTGTGTGGGAAGACCCTCTGAGGTAACTTCAGATGCATCAAGCAGTTGCCGTGTCTACCAGCTATCATCCACTGCACAAGACTTGAAATACATTGCCAAAGCCCAGGTTTATTCCGCTCGTACATAATCGGCAATTAAAGATGTTAAATACAATATTTCCGTCGTCTTTTATGTAGCTTATCAACATAATATAGTGTGTGTGTGTGTGTGTGTGTGTGTGTGTGTGTGTGTGTGTGTGTGTGTGTGTGTGTGTTATGTTTGTGTGTGTGTGTGTGTGTGCGTGCGTGCGTGCGTGCGTGTGAGATGTATTAATTGTAAACCGTTATGTTATTCTGGTACTGACATACTGAACCCACGAGTCCAAATGCATCGTATGGACCACTCACCCAGATTCCTTCTTGATATGCAAGTGCCGATATCAGCAAGTCAAATACAGACCTCACCACGTGGTCCATGTGACGTCTTGACTATCAGAAAGTGGCCGCATGTGTACCAGTGTACAGCCTGTGTGTGTGTAAATGTACAGCCTGTCTTATTGTTGCCTTCTTGAGAGAGGAGAGGAGAATCACAGCTAACGACGCTTGGGATGGCGTTTCTCATTTTCACGCAGAACCGTCGATCCGGTAATTGGGTTGGTTGGTTGACCAATTGCGTGACCGTCGCGAACCATTTGTCAGTTATATACAGCAAGGATCAACCAATCTATTCTCCTTTCCTTCCTTCTGTCGCAGACTTCTCTAAACTGATTGACTAGTCCACAAGTCAGCCCCCTGGGTCGGCTAATAGCTAAAATAGTTAGAATGATTCTCTTCCAGATCATTTTTGGCATTCTGAATTATTGTAAAGTTGGGACAGTAGTGCAAACAATGCATAACTCAACGCTGGCCTAAGAAAGGCTTGTTATGTATTTCAGTTGTTGTTTAATGTATCATCATAATATGATTAGCCTCATATTCACTTTATAGATTAGTATTCCATATATGGCAATGATGCTAATCTGTTTGAATATTATGATTTCTTAATTAAATAACATGTTCTAATTGCTCGTATAATGTGTGTGCGGTATATACTCCTCGTATTAAGACTGCATGCGAGGAAGTAGATGTTTGAGCTTTAGATCAGCGTTACAACACATGGGTTCATACAAACAGATATCTGCGTGTACATCATTACAAACATTATGAAAACGTAAAGATTAGAGATATTAATACAAGCAGTGATACCCATGTTGTTCTTGAAAATATGTGTACTGAGTTTCTAGGCGTACTATTAGTGTTTATTTATTACTTAAGAGAACAAATAATACGATTTCGTGAACAAAACTAAATATGAAAAATGTATTGATATTTCGTCAATTTATTACTGAATATATTTGCAGGTGAAGTAGAAAAGCTGCACAAGTTCTGGCTGTCCGGAGCCTGTAAGAAGAAGAAGCAGAAGGGAGTCTCCAGCCACACTCTCGGGATACTTAACTTCACTTCAGCCTTTATACTGCTAGGCGGAGGAATGGTCCTAGGCGCCATCTTGCTTCTCGCAGAACATCTATACTTCCGGTTTGGCCGGAAAAGCCTTCGAAAGTGGGATAAATGTGGATGTTGTTCACTTGTTAGTTTGGTGAGTAATGTTATTGATATATTTACATATAATTATATCAAAATAGTATCCATGTATCTAATATTTATATTTGATATTGAATTCGGAAATTGTCTTACGTAATTGTTCGTACGTAAGTTTAGCATGTGTACATGTCCCTATTTTCGTTTTGTACCAAAGGCCAAACTGTAATGTAAAATCTGATCTTTCAATTATGATTCGCGTTTGCTGTAAATAATTTGAACTTTGTTCTGACGTCGTGTTACAACCTATATTAGAGAATACCTTCAACCACTGAGATCAAGCCTGTGTAGGAAGCACTTCGTGTGGTTTAATTTAAACTCGCTTTTGAAAACGTGGTGAAAGGGAATTCAATGTATGGCGTGATTGCACGTAAAACACAGAAAATGATGAAAACAGCAGCCTGGCTACCTCTGTCAGTTGTCAGATAAATAGTCTCCACCGTGAATGAATCCGACATCTAAGTAATGAACTTGTCATGTCTTTTGTTGTAAGGAATGTGGGTTCTGCCAATGTAGCCGCAATAGATCTATAGTGTTCAACATCCTGTATACTGTACATGTGGACTCTTTTCAATACGATGAATAAACGCAAATGAATGACTGTATACTAGTTGTCACTAGAATTGTTAAGATGTTAAAGGTATATTCATAACATCAAGATATTCATGTGTCGTTTAACAGCAGGGTCATGTAGTGGAAACATAATATTATGTATGTGGGTATACCAGTAGGTGTTCAATAGGACATTTGACTTCAAACAATAACACCCGCATGCATTTTCCTAACGGTTTAACATACTTATTAGTCGTATTACTAATGAGCTAATGATAACATGATGTTAAAGTTTGGATCCGAGTATTCTAAAGCTGTATGTTATGCCTATCCAGACCGTTATTCTAATACTATGTTTGCATGATATTTAGAATATATGTCAAGGTATTGTTTACAAAAGTAAATTTTAGAATTAAACCAATACTAAGTTGTTAAATCAATTACCTATGAATCAGCTATGCTATTCTACAGTCAATTATGATGTTGGTAATGCTATATTTGTCTTTAACCACGGAAATAGCCATCCAAGGGACAAATACGTCATAACCAGAATAGATCATGTCGTAATGAATACGCGTAAGTAATATATATAACATGTCAGACACTAATTACATTTATTGGTGAACGAACTCCAAATACGATTATAGAACTACTTTAAAAGGGAGCATATTAAATTGAAAATAACTCGTGTTGTAAATACAATTGTAGGACAGATACAATCAGTATCTTTACTTATACAACAGAATATAATGAGGATGTTTATTGTCATCAGTGGCTTTAGAAATAGTATGATATAAGTATGTAAGTGCATAAGTCTGCATGTGAAAGCAGGGTCAACTATTTGTGACATAGGTTACAGGTCGATCAGACAGGTATATTAGCTGTAGTGTCAGAGTTAGCTCCGTTGTGTGTGTATTCTACTGATAGAAGGACTATTACCGAAGACCAGTCTTTAGATACTATTAGCAGTAATAGAAACGGACATTTATAAATGAACTATCGACTCCAATGAAATTCCTAGCAATCATCAAATTCGCACACTATTAACAATATCATCATCTTTATCAACAGCTGCATGTATGATGTTACCCTATAAGTCATTATGTGTAAATGTCAATGACACCATGGGATGTGCGCCCCCTTGTTTCAATTTAGAGTTGTTTTATTGTAAATTAGGATTAGTTTGATTTTGTTTCCAATTATTAGTTTTAGTGTTGCTGTCAAACAATCTTCCTGAGTCAGTTCCTATAACGGTAACACGTGTCTAGTTATAGCCCGAGCCAGGCCTCTCAACTATCTAGGCATCAATAAGGGTTTTCACATTTCATCTAATCGCGTTAATACAAATCAGGATTTAACTGGAAGCTATTGCATCTTTAATGTAATGACTGGTGACAAGTTAATACTAAGTATGATATCACTCTTAATCACAGCAGTGGCATCACGAGTGTTATCGTAAATATTAATTCGCTTGCAATATAATGCTCGTGTTTCTTGTTGAGAAAGAAAATAAATTGCTAAACAATGTCAGCTACTCATAGCTATAATAAAATGTTGTTCACGTGTGTGTGTGTGTGTGAGTTTGTGTGTGTGTGTGTGTGTGTGTGTGTGTGTGTGTGTGTGTGTGTGTGTGTGTGTGTGTGTGTGTGTGTGTGTGTTACAGTCAATGTCTAAAATCAGGCAATGAGTAAAATTCCTGAAATGGTCAGTGCATTTTAATTCACAGATTCAATGTTGTAAGTGCCTGACATGAAAGATTGACTGCATCTATTTGAAAGGATGTCTGTCATGGGTTTTATGAAAGAAAATTGAAATAATGCATACCTATACATATTCTTGATTTTCTTTTATTAAACTCATGCCAATCAATGTGCCAAATGAATGCAGGCAGTTTTTCATTTCAGGCATTAAAGAAATTGACTTTGTGAATGAAACTTCACTGAAACTTTGAGTCATTTTACACATTGCCTGATTTTAGACATTGCCTGTAACCATATATAAGTTTAATCCACCATACAGCAAAAATGTAAAACCGAACGTGGGAAAAACATTCCTGAAGCTGATATCAAAGCACTTCCCACAAGGACATAATTACCACAAGATTTTCAATAAGAACAACGTAAAGTTCAGCTACAATTGCACCAAAAACATAGGAACAATAATAAAAAATCACAACTACAAAGTCATCAAGAACAAGAACATCACCAACACCAGAAAATTCCTTCCAGTTTATTAGTAATAATCTGTCCAATTCATCAAAGGCTCCAAAAAGCAATTCCCCCTTTATAAATAAATATTTGTCAAAATTTCGGCTTTCCTCGCAGCTGTAGAAATATACCATAATAAATTATATTGAAGATGAATTTAATTTTATACTGAAATGTCCAGTATATCTTGAAATTTGAAAAATGATATATCAACAAATATTATTGAAGAAAACCTTCTGTTTTCAAACTGATTTAATTATTTAGTGTGCAAAATGTTCAGCAATTGTGCAATTTAGATAAATATATGTATAAAGCTAATCAATTAAGAAACGATTTGTAGTACCGGTAAGTTAGTATACCGGTATTCTCCTTAATTAGATGTAATGTATTTGTGTTTGTTTGTATTATTCAATGTAGGTAAATACATGTATATTTATTAGTGTAAAGATAATTAATTAAGAAGCGACTTGTAGTAAGTTAGTATATTCTCCCTAGATATAATGTATTTGTGTTTGTTTGTTCTTTTTTAGTTTAAATCAAATCATAATATTAATATGTTATATTTATGCTGATTAACTGTAAAGTTAACGGC
>JAVCKZ010055204.1:0-16716 GCA_034780755.1 Lepetodrilus elevatus | reverse complement strand
GTGTTCGAAATTACCGCTGGAAACTTACTGGCCCGAATAATGATACAAATAACAAATGTTTACGAAAAACGTGAATTTCTACTGGCCCTTAGGATACCTTCAGCATTGGGAGAAATGGCCGGGTCAGCGGGCCAGCGACAATTTCGAACACTGAACACAAGGTATGTTTACTATCAAAGGGATGGTGACTCACCTCCATGGAGTACTGTGTGTATCTGTTCTCGAAAACCATGGCCTCCTGTACTTCCTGAAAGACAAAAAGCATTCTTGTTATTCACGATCTATAATGTGTGACATTATCAGCACATTTAACAGTGATTTTTTTTTCCACCTGGAGGTATTAAATAACAGATGCTCTACAAAAGATTAACAGTTTTATTTTTAGATTAGATTTATTGCTGCACAAATGAAAAATAAGATTCTTCATTCCAGACCGACCAGGCAATGTAAAGCCACAGTGAAGAAAAAATTAGGTCCAATCAATTTGTTTCTCAACGTCGCTTCAGGAATTGTTCAACCTTCTCCAACCATCAAAAATTGAATAATTACGGTATTGCTTTAGAAATGTAGACATAGTACACAAACTCCAGTAGTTCTGTGGGAACAACATGGGAGTGAGTGAGTGAATATGGAGTTTAACGTCACTGCGGGAATCTTTCACCCATTCGCGATGGAACGACATGGGAGATAAACCAGTATAAAATTTAGGGAAACATTCCTTTCAACTGTTCTAGCTCTGTACTAAAACTGCATTCAAAGGGAGGCAAAGCTCCATAGACAAGGGAGGCAACGCTCCATAGACAAGGGAGGTAACCCACCATATTGATCCTCTCCAGCTCGTCCATGTTGACCTTGTACGCCTGCACGGCGTTGTCCATCTGCTGCAGCTTCTTGAGCTGTTCCTCCAGCGAGATCTTCGACTGGAGGCCGATGGAGGCCACCGCGTCCAGGTTGGTCTCGATCCATGTGCCCACGATGTTGGCCTTCTGGGCGAACTCGCGGCGCAGACGCTCGTTGTTCTGCTGCCGCGCCATCTCGTTGCGCAGCGTCATGTCGCGGTTGGGCACCAGCTGCTGTACCTCCTCCCACTTCTTGGCGATGTCCTGAAACAACAACGGCATCGTGCGTTTCTGTGCTGATGATCTGCCGTGGCATCATGTGCCCATACAAGGAAGGTAATCGCATGAACCTATCACAAAATCGATTTTAAAAAAAGACGAAAAGAAATCAGGTATGCAGGATCATACAAGTGATGGAAATTGACAGATATTTTAAACAAATAATCGATTTGTTGCTTGATGTTGTGGCAATCTTTCAATGTTACTAATCTGAATGAAATGATTGAAATAATTTCTAATTGTCCTCGATACCTAACACATACCGGTAGATCTAATGAGGTAATGTTAATTTCAATCTCTGCTGTGAATATGAAATCAAAATTCTTTAAAATGCTTTACGTAGTTTTATATAGATTAATGTGTTGTATATTGGAATAAAATACAGAACTGATTCCACTTGGGTATTATAAATTTAAAAAGCGACCAATTTTCTAATTTATTATTTAAAAAAAATATTTTGATTGTGTTTGTTTGTCAGAATTCAAATTAACTAATTCAATTTTTCTTGTGGAAAGGTCACAATTTTAATGTAACACAGTACAAACAGAACCAAATATTAAACATGAACTTAAAATTGTTCATAAAGTTCCCACAGAAAGCAAACAATGAATAAAATGTGAAAGAATGATTTGACAATGATGTATCAAAGGTGAGCAACATGATAGCGTAATGCTGATGTATGAACACGATCCTGGATATGTAATGAATATCGTAGGGATACGATACACTGTCGAAGAAAAATATATTATGTGAAATTCATAGTTATTTTTCATGCATATCATCGCATTAGCAGATGTCATGTTACCATACAACTTCAAATTTGTTATGATAATTATTAAAATTCATTAAAAGAAATCTAATAACATGCTGTCATTGTCATGCATATTAATACATACACTGAAAGGGTTACATTCGATACAAGAGGGTGACGACATGTAGACTACAGCATTATTTTATTGTCAGATTTTAATTTAATATTAATACATTCATAATTCATTTCTGGTTGTATACACGTTCTAAACCTAAACATATTTTGGTCCTTTAATAATAATTACAACAAAAACAATATTAAAAAATTAAAATGAACTGAACTAAATTAATGCAAAAATTATCATTGTTACAAAATTTAGTCACTTTTCTCTGGAAATCTGTTATAGATATTTTAAAGTTGTGTATGAGTATACAAACTACATCTACATTGTCACAGATATTGCTGCAATTGACTAAAGATCTAGTGAAAATTACTACACTGTACTACACAAAATAAACTAACAATTTAGAATCTTCAATCTCCACAATAACTGACAAAATTATTGTGTTGTCATTATCCAAATATACCAGTATTTTAAAATGTAGGTTTCTGTAACCTTTTGCAACAGAAAGAAAAAAGTAAACTTATTTGGTGTGAATAAAAAAAGAAATATTTGATATCACTGTTGTGTTAAATGTAACATTCACATGCATAGAGCATCAATACATGATCTAAAGTAAAGTTGAATACAAACTGCATTAGACATGTAGGATTAAAATCATGCTTTATAAAAAACATTATGGTATATATAATTTTGCATCAGCATTACTAATAATTTCTGCATATCTATAAGATTAATATTAGTTAATTTAATAAAGAAATCATGTCAATAATTTGTTGATTAATAAGTAATTATTGCTTTACGTCAGAGCGGGAATCTTTCACCTATACGTAATGAGGTTTATTAATAAACTGTACAATATAATGCAAAACATGCGATATTATTTGAGCACAACAATTTCACATCCAAGGAAAATAAATCAACCCCTGGACAAATATAAATCAACGCAGATCCGCGGAATATTGCCTGGTTTATTTGTTTGGGGGGTTGGGGACAAATATCAAGACAACTGACATGATACGAAATATTCTCATCTGTTTCGGTATTTGAGATTATGATTGAATTAATGTTTTTATGTCGCAGTGGGAATATTTCACCCATAGGCGACGGTGAGTATGGAGTTTAATGTCGCTGCGGGAATCTTTCACCCATTTGCGACGACATAGGCGACAGATTTGAGATAATGCATTATTGCCTTAACCCTCTCCATACTGGAGGCAACTGCATATGCCCCAAAGAGCAATACATGTGTAGATTCCAGCGGGGAGAGGAATAAATTAACCTTCTCCTTGCTGATGACACCACACAAGCCCTCTACAGCGGCGATATAGTTCTACCAGCAGTGAGAAGGTTAAGAGATAAAAATAAAAATAAATTTATCTTGTTTGGTGTGTGTTGTTGGATTGGGTAGCTGGAATCCGTCGCAGAAGACGAAATCCATTGTGTTACCACTCTCCAAATAGAAATATTCAAGACCACAAATATTTTAAGGCTCATAAATATTAGGTAAATCATGCATTACAATTATTATGTTATGATAGATTAGTAAGTGGGTAGTATTATTAACTGGTTAGAATGCAAGAGTAAATATTGGTTAACATTGCTCATGTTATAATAAATACATAAACAAATCAACACTAACAATTGACCTAATATAATACAAAACGTAATTGAGTATATTTCATATACCCGAAAGTCAACAACATGAATTTGAAGAATAGCAACGCTTTATGCATGCACATCTGTGTAGCATGGAAAACATTCCGTCAAGAAATAATAAAACGAAATATTTAAAGAAATTTCAATTCCGAAATACTCACTGATGGCACAAATCCCTAGAAAATTTAGATGCTTACTACTTTTGCGAAATCGCAAAATTATTTGAATTTTTTTTTCAGTAAAAATCTGGACATTTCGATGACTCACAGATGAACATACAAACATAATACGAGAATGGACGAACATGAAAGCTGTCAGATTGAGATTAACCCTCGCCAAGATTTTCTGAATAGAAAGACAAGAGAGAGAGGGTTAACGGTGCAGACGAACAACAGGAAAGGTGTCAGGGGTAGTTATCTGCTCCTTAAATAACCCAAACACCGACTGGGGTACAATACTAACCTCCTATATCCAGTCCAAGAGGGGAAGACAGAAAGTAAAAAAAGGGTCGTTGGGTTTAAAACTCGTTCAAAAATGTTGCATGGCATTCAAAAGACATTAACAAAATGTGTCAATAATGGGGTGAAAAAAATACAGTTAAGAAATGTCACAAACTGGGAATATAATAACACAGGGGAAAACGATTGTTAATTTTTGTGAACGGAAGGATTTCAAATACCCAGGAACGAAATTCAGGGGAGGTAATAAATAGTTAACGCTGACACCAGGTTAAAACGTCTTGCATCCGTATAGAATAGAATAAATATCCTTGATTATTTCAACAATGTTTTCAGAACAATTCAAAACGATGCACAAACAAACCACTAAAACACAATGGATGCACATAATTGTCACGTGCAAATATGCTATAAATAGAACAAGTTCCAAGTGCATAGGGGAGGATAATGATTATATACTTCCAGCACGATATGGAAATGTCCAGACTATTTGGGGGGAGATATTGAATGATATCCGATACATGTGGAATATAATATGGGCTGTGTTTGCTTAAATTCCGTATTCCATCGTACCTCCATTGGGTCCTCATCCTGCAAATCACAGCTTATGATTGGACGGGGAATTTTGTTAACGAAAAGTTCCACCAATGGGAATGTTGCCTCGTAATGAATCTCATTTACATCGATACATTTATATCATCAGGACAAGCTACAAGAAGCTATTGGGGACCATGAATGAGGGAATTCATTTGATAAGGAAAAAGAAAGAAGAAGAAGACATATTTTGGAGGATAACTGAGGACTTGTAAAAAGACCTCAACTTTTGTACGTAAAATAAATATTTGACAATGGAAATGGTACAAAATGAATCTCCACTTGATCAATTAAAACACAGATTTAATCAATATTCATAGCTTAAACATCCTGCTGATTTGGCAATTTGTGATAATTATTTATAACTTTAATGTGAACATGCCTGCAACATAATTAGACGTACCTGTGAGTGGAGCGTGGAGTATGGATTCTCCGACGGAGTCAGCTTGTACTGCTGAGACAGCCGCGTTACCTCAGCAACCAGCGAAAGGATCGTCGTGAACTCCTTGTCCGCCTCTCCCAGGGTGGCCTTGAACTGCTCGTGAGCCTCGATCAGGCCCTGAATCAGCATTAAATACAGTGTTAATCAAATTCTGTTGGAATCAGAAATATAAAAAAATTCGGAAATCAGATTCAGATCTGAAATATCATATTCAGTCATAACTTGAAAAATGGAAATATGAAATTCTAGCGGAATCAGAAATATCAAATTCTATCCGAAATATCAAATTCCGTTGGCATCAGAAATATATAAAAAATTCAGTACTCAGAATCGGAGGTCAGAACTCCATTGGAATCAGAAATATCAAATTCCATCAGAAATATCAAATTTTTCGGAATTCCGAACTCTGGTGTTACCTGGACTTCCTCCGTGGAGTGGACAATGAACATGTCCAGCAGATCTTCCTTGGCTCCGTCCATCCAGTTGTTGAAGGGCTGCAACATGACATGGACACAATGTAACAGTGCAATCTAGGAGTGAGTGAGTGAATATGGAGTTTAACGTCGCTGCGGGAATCTTTCACCCATTTGCGACGATCTAGGAACATCTATGCACTACTAGTATATATGATATCATAGCAATGGGCATGTTCGATCTAGACATAGTATTATCCTACCTTACGTGCAAGTTTCTTCTATTTACGTGACTTTTAAAAATGTCCATATACCCTGCCCGGGATGCTTACAAATAATTCATTTATCACCCCAAAATTCACAAAATATAATGCTTGTTATGTAAATATTTTCAATATTAAATTAAAATTTAGAACTGTTAAAATAGTGGTGTGTGTGTACAAGTGAGATAAACATAACAGTGCCATTCATTTTCTAAAATATACATTGTACAGTAGGATAAAGAAAATATTTTGGCAACATGGATATTTCCTGCAATTAATGGATGTCCAATTTATCGTGAACTCACCGCAGCTCTCTTCGCAAACTCCAGATGGAGTTGATCAATTTTCTCCATGATTCTTTCAGCTTCCTGCAACACAAAGGCAGACGGTCAAAGCAGACGGCCAACATAAGCAACTCAAAGCTGAATCTCACACTAGTAGGTTTGTGTTTAGTACGCAGTAATGCCTGCACTTTCAGTGAGCACATTTGATCATGCTGGGGGACCTATTCTCGAAATGTTCTTACAAACTTCTTCAACCTAAAAACAGTGTAAATACATATTTATCATTGAATTCAGCAACTAAGATTCAACTTACATCGAGACCTTCCCTTCTTCTCTGTGTTAACATACCAAGGCGGTCCCACTGATCACAGATAATCTGAAATAGCCAATCAACAGTCAGATGACATTAATCTGAACCAATCAAAATGGCCGATACATTCTGATGAAAATAAATTACATCTCAACAAATATCTCTGTTAACTGGGCACAGATTTATAATTTCAAGCTTATGTTGATTCAACCAATGAAAAGTCAGATAACATTACACTGAACTAGCATAAATGTCCGGATACCCAAATCAACTGGGCAAATAATATTACATATAATTATTGGTGTCGATGCATTGCGAGGCTCACCTGACATCTCTGATTTACAGATGCGACATCGTGATATTCCAATGCACTGGAATAAAAAAAACAATTTTTTTTTATAGTGAGTGAATATGGAGTTTAACGTCGCTGCGGGAATCTTTCACCCATTTGCGACTATTTTTTTATTTTTATAGAAACAAGGATAACTATTCAATGAAGAAATGCCTGAATGGCAATCAAAAGTTGATCTCATTTATCCTAAAAATTGATAAACTTTAATCATAAATAATAAATAGGCAAATTTAATTAACAAGGTATACCAGTTCAGTTGCACAATGTGAGTACGTACTTCAGTTCCTGTGCAATAGCAGCAATTTGTTCCACTCGGTCCTGGTGGGCAGCAAGGTCACTTTCAAACGCTTCATGCTTCTTCTTCATAGCCTGTGGAACAACATGACAGCCGTTAACATACAAGGTCAAAATGTTTCCCAAGTACACATTAACACATTGCCAAAATTGGTACTTAAATTGCTCATTCCACCCATATGTGATACAGTGCTCCCTCGATATAATGCTGAAGTTGGGGTCCATGACATGCCACCCGCGTTATAATACCTGTGTTATATCAACGAATATAATGAGAGAAAAAAAAAGATTTAAAATATTTTTATTTAAAAAAGAAAATCCGCGGTGCATCGAAGGGCGTTATATCGAGGGAGCACTGTAATTAAAAAATTTAAACAAGGACTGTGAGCTTCGGTCCAATGAGCTACAAAGCAACGATCATGGTATGTACAGCGACGACAGTGACATGTTCCGCGACGACTGCGACAGCCTCACCTTCAGCTCGTTGAGCCTACACTTCTTGAAGTCCGTGCTCTGAAGCATGTCCTCCTTGCCGTCCGACCATTCCTCGTGGATCTGACACTTGTGGCGGAACTTCTGAGCCAGGTGGTCCAAGCGTTCCAATCTGGAAACGCAAACTCGGGAATAAAGCATTGCGTTCAGATATTTTTCAGTGAGTGGGTGAGTGAATATGGAGTTTAACATTGCTGCAGGAATCTTTCACCCATTTGCGACGAAGATATTATCCAGAAAGATAAACATGTCCCAATATTAGTAAATCATTTATCCTACCTTACACACAAGTAACTTCTGTTTACGTGACTTTTACAAATTTTCTTATACCCTGCCTGTGAGGTTTAATCAGTATGACTGTTAACAAGTGAATAGAAGTATATTTTTCCCCGGATATTGTACACACCGTTGCAGCTCAGTGAGGAGCCATTCCTCAAATCCTTTCTCGGCAGACTCCAGTCCCTTCCATGCATTGGCAATGTCCTGTTAAACAAATGATAACCAAGTTATTTTATTGCAATAAATCAACATTAAAAAATATATGTTATTTGTTTTTCTATGATGGACTGAAACCATCTTGCTATTTGTGATGGATGTATAAATATAATAATCTTATGAATCTTATTATTTCATTAGTAGTATTATTGTTATTGTTCTCTTGCTGGTTTCGATAACCATCTTGTACTCAGTGAGAATGTTATTATTATTATTTAACTTATTATTATTATTTAATTATAATTATTATTATTATTATTACTGTACTATAGTAGACCTCGCATAAAACGGATACTCGCCTATAATGTACTAAATATGAAATCCCGGTCACGTCTAAGGCTAATTACGGCATATGCGTATAACGGACAAAAATAGCCGGTCCCAATGAGTACATTATATGCGAGGTTTACTGTATTATTATTTATTCTCCGATGTACCAAAAACCATCTTGACCTCAGTGGGGATGTAATTTATAATGAATCTTATTATTTTTATTTTATTATTATTATTATGGGATGTAATTTATAATGAATCTTATTATTATTATTTTATTAATATTATTATTATGGGATGTAATTATTAATAAATCCTATTATTATTTCATCATTATTATTATTGTTTATTGCTGTTCTCGGACGTACCGAAACCATCTTGCCCTCAGTGGGGATGTACGCGGGTCTGTTGCTGAGCCTCAGTCTGGTCTGCAGCGTGTTAAAGCTGTTCTCCAGCTGCGCCTTGTCGTTCAGCTTCGGCGGCTTGTGTTTGCGGCGGTAGTCGCGGAACTCGTCCAGCTTGTGGCGCGTCCCTGGCAGAGTGTTGTCTGTCACACGGTTCTCCAGCCAGGGCCGGGTCTTCCGGATCCACTCCAGCAGCTGAAAGGGAAGGGAGTGAGCGAGTGATTATGGAGTTTAACGTAACTGTGGGAATCTTTCACCCATTTGCAACGAAATGGAGGGGAGGGAGAGAAAAAATTTTGACATGGAAAAATAATTACTTAAATTGAATCTTTGTTAAATTTCTATGAAAATTGAAATTGAAACTTTTTGTATGAAAATAATTACTAAAATTAAATCTTAAAAAAAATGTCTTATGAAAATTATTACTAAATTTAATCTTTTAAAACTTTCTATGAACATTTTATTTGTTTTAATTGGGGTTTAGAGTCTGCCACCTGTCCCTCGGATTAACCCTCTCCAAGGAGATGACCAAAAGAGCTCTCTGTACTTGTCTAATCCAGCAGGGAGAGAGTTAAATGTATTCTGCAGTTGTGACCTAGGAACGGCCATTATTTTTCAGTAATATTTCCAAACACTATTGAACGCTGGGTGTGAAGACAAGACTTACATCGCTGGCGAGTCGCTCGTATTCTTCCATCAGTCTCTCGTTTTCCTGGTTCACTTTCAGCACCTTGCAAATTCTGTTAGCAGCAGTCTCGGCCTGAAAAATAGTTATCTCCCTTGTTAGAAAAAACACCTGAATGGTCGATTGAAAGTGTCATTGTATGCAGACAATATATGAGTAAAGTAAAAAAGTAATAATTATTTTAGATTTCCATACATTGTTCCTATGACTACTACAAGTGATATTCTAATAAATAAATAAATATTTACCTGCTGTGCACCTGAGAATGCGTGGTAGTAGCACGACACGTACGCCATCACAGATCTCTCGTCCGGTTTAGCCGAGTTGATCATGTCTAAAATAAAATCATGAAAATAGCTCAAAATCATGAAAATAGCTCAAAATGTCAATCTTGATTACCATAATATTGTTAATGTGTGTATTTTTATATAATAAATTTCTTGATGCGAACAAAACCTACAAGTATTTTTATATTTTAATTTTAGTGCAATTTAGAGATTATTTCCTGGTTATTTTGATAATATTTGCTCATATATTTTTAGCAGGATAGAACATCCAACACCTGTAGATGCAACTCAGTTCAGACATTGCATCAAATAAAGAATAAATGAATGAGTTTCTTTAGGTCGCAGTGAGTGAGTGAATATGGAGTTTAGGTCGCAGCAAGAATATCTTGCGCATATGTGACCAGATTGTTGCTGCATCATGCAGGTAACGTCTGAGAGTTTGATGCCAGCTACCTGAGCTATGTTTTCGAACTCAGGAACTTTGATTCTGAAGTCGAGCAACCTACACCCTACAGAATTTCCGTCGACAAAAGAATTATTTGCTCACCTTCAGGGTCCAACATGCGTGGAATATCTAAGTGCTGTTCTGCTACATCGAAGGCAGTTGTCAAGTTTTGAAGTGGGTTGTCCTAGAAACAGGAAAATAACAAAAACCATCAAAACCTGCCGACAGCAGACAATAATACCAATGACATGCCGATCTATGGCGGATTACATCACATAATTAGTAAAGCGGCTGTTGATTGATTGCAGTCCAATCGAGACTAGGGGGGGTTGCAGCTATATCTGAGATCGTGGACAGGGAGATAACTCTGAACAAATTCTATTGGTCGACTTACGTGTCGCAAAAGCATTAAAAACATGGCAGCTCCGTTCTAGGTGGTTTTACTGTTCTGAGACTACATCGCATTCCATTCGTAGGCGATTCACACGAGGTATTTGGACAAAATAGTGAAATCTCAACATTGGACATGACTTTTAACAATTCACTATGGACATGATGGTACATTTGACACACTTTGGGAACAACTTTGGGAAAGAAAATGTGGTTATTGTTAGTGAACACACTTCAAAGGTAAAATCTACGATTCTATTATTAACTTTGAAAAAAACAGATTTGTGAAAGGATTCTGGTGTAAATTGAGCAACTATGGTAACATGCTCTAGTTCTACGATTCCAAGCAGAGAATTGAGGAATGTTGTCACGATAACAGAAGTGACTGTTGCCATGGGATACTCAGGTGGTCATTCCGTGATAAATCAGAAGAAAAAATTCTCAAAACAGAAGGTTCATTCCAAAATTAATAGAAATCACAATGTCAGAAACATAATTAATCAAACAAAGGCTTCGATAACAAGCTTTACATTCTGCATCTCGATAGAGTAAAACGACTTCATGCTTTGGGACAGCAGACTTGTTTAGGATGAACTGTGACAAGGAATAAAGTTTCGCTCAAGTGTTGAAAAGAAATTTCAGCATTCTCAAGTGAAATAGGCCGCCAACTGCTTTCTAAATTTACCATCTTGGGATGACGCCAAATCATTGCACTGAGCGAGTGAATATGGAGTTTAACATCGCTGCGGGAATCTTTCACACATTTGCGACGAATCATTGCACTGCCATTTAACCCTCTCCATGCTGGATCAGACACAGGTACAGCCCTTTAGAGCATAATTGTTATCTTCAGCATGGAGAGGGTTAACTTGATTAAATCTATAATTATTTATCGACAATTGTCACAGTTTCTCCATCACAGGTTCTGCTCCCAGTGAGCGTCTTGGACCAACTGACAGATTGTCGGACCATCGGCCCGGAATATTCGGTACACCCCTCCCCCCTCCCAAACTATTCTATTTCTCCGAGAATGACAGAAAAGATCAGCCATCATAAAGTGGTTGGGATTCCATGCGGAAGAAGAAACGTATTCGTAAAGTTTACCAACTGTGACCTCCAGGCTGGCTTGTCAACTTGGTCAGTAGTATGCTGCTGTTTCCTGACAACTAATCGTATAACTAAAGTCCAGAACTTAATGGAATCAATGTTAGGCTGCTTCCAAATAATCATATTTATTGAAGAAGCCATGACACTGTTCTAGGATAACCACAAATCGGTCCTACACTTTCAATATGTATCAATATATGATAGCATGGCCAACAAATAATAAATTGAAATTGAAAATGGGAAGAGTAACAAATCAACGTCAGAAAATATCTTACCTTTCTTTTGGTCCAGATTTGCATCTATCAACTACGACCATTTCATAATGTTCATTGTATGGAAATTAAACGGGGGAAAAAAATAAATCATAATTTTAATGACCTTGCCTATGTGTTTTAGATTGACCTACATTACCTGACATAACCTTGACCTCTATATGACCGTAACCTACACACAACAGCCTTGACCTCTGAACCCCTCAAACTCACCTTGGACAGTTTGCTGTAGTCAATGAGGTCAGGACGATGCCTATGTATGAGTGCACAGAATGCCAAACCATCTTTAAAGCTGAAGAAGAAATTAAAGGTAAGCACATGCACAAAAGAAGAGTTGATGAGGAACACAGGCAGGTGTTAAGACACTGTCAGGGGGCAGTGTTGGGGGGCAGTCTCCTCTCTGACCAGAGCCACCAATTACCCGTGATAACTTGTAATAGTCTATGAGTTCGGGCCGGTGTCTGTGAATTAGGGCACAGAAGGCTAAACCGTCCTTCCAGCTGGAAAAGCAGACAGTCACATTAACGACGTGGACAACGCAAGAAGGTAAACAATCACAAAATAATCTGTCGAATCTAGAACTTAGACGACTAGTACATTTGTCTAAGAAACATGCTAATTATTAAAAATGTTGTTTCATCAATTAAATTTGTTTACCAAATATAATAATAATAATAATAATAATAATAAAATATAATAATAATAATAATAATAATAATAATTTAAAAAAATACAAAATAATAATAATAATAATAATGGCACTTTTCTTTCTAGTGGTATAACTTCAATGTCTAGATAACATCCCTGTGCACGCTCACCTAAGGTGGAAGTTCTGAACATTGACATTTCTATAAGGAGCTGTTTTCCTTTGACACCAGAGAAGTAAACCTTCTTTTGCTGTCAGTTCTGGAAAGAGAAAAAAATATATATATATATATTTAAATAACACATTTGTTACAAAATGTACATAAAAAAAGTGGCATACTGAATTCAGCAATGTTATTTTTAGATTTGATTGATTGATTGAATTATTGCTTATGTTGCAGCGGGAATATTTAACCCATAGGCAGGTGTTCAGTGGCAATAGTCAAAGATTGGGAATAACAAGATACATACCTTCTACTGTAATATCTTGAATAGCAAATCTTAAAATGATCGTCCAAATCATACCCAGTGTCATTTTTGCATTTCCATCTACGATTTCTGAAAACAAAGAGAAGGACAATGAAAAGCTTGTACAAATAAATTTTCAATTACAACAGTTACATTTTGTTATTACATTACATTAAGTCTTTGCTATCAATTTAAAAAAGAATCAAATCCCAATGGCCATGGTTACAAGATGACCAGCCTTATTTTAGTATTAAGAAGTAAAATAAATTATGTTGTCAGGCTATTGAGTTCAGTCACATGGTATTCACTATCAGGATTATTCATAAATTATAAGAGTGCTTCGGTCAACTCTTCTTGGTCATAGTGAATATGATTGAAATATCTATATTGAACAGTTTGAACAGCGATGTGTACATGTATGCAAAGTCCTAACTACATAATATATTATATATGCTGTGTTACACTTGCACATCCACTAATACACTAATAATGACACTATAAATAATAATTGGTATCCAATTTGTATACTCTTGAATTTTCCACTGAAAGCAAAACCATAATTTGGTATTGTTATTGTTATTTTTATTATTTTTAACAATAGCAAATCAATGAATGTGGATATTTCAAGTATCAAGGTTGAAAAATATCAACATTACTAATTTTTCTTTTATGGGTCGTGTTGGTTATAAATGCTAAACAATAACTTCTCACATCTCTATTGTATTTAATTGGGAGTTAATAGCAGCTGTCAAGATTTAGTTTTTTGATATCACGGCTTATCAGTTTATAACAGGAGGAAACCCACAACAAAGGTAGCACTGAATCTTGCAGTAAACCTGTACAGGTTGGTACTGACAGATTAAGAAACTAACTGCATTGCCATGGTACAGACAGTGCATCTTATGATTGCATCAGAAAAGTAACTTTGATACTGGACTCCCGGGACGGGATTTGAACCCAGTGTCATTGGGTCTGAAGTCCAACGGTCTATCACTGTGCTACCCAATCTCTACCAAGTTCCCAAGTCTCCAATACACTTCCACCAACCTCCCTCCCCCCTACAGTACTACTCCACAACTTCACAGCATGAGGAAGGACCCTATCTGTCTAGTATATCTGATGTTCAGTCAACCGCACCTTCACAATAACCACTGACAGGTAACCAGACAGGTAACCAGACAGCCTTGCTCTGGTAACAGTGCACTTGTACCTGTCAGCTGTAGCATGTCAATGTGTTTAAGTATCAACATGCCAATATGGGAGGTAATTTTATCTGCTATTCAGAAATCAGCCTTCTCCATTTGAAAGTCTACCCTATGTCCGTGTACATAGATCACGACTACCGTAAGTGAGGACAGTAAGTCCGAACATGGTATCAGTGAGTTGCTAAAACTAATTTTGCTTTACAATTTTTTTTATATGGATAATAAAATGAGTTGATCCACCTAGGTCAGTGTGAACCAATAAATTATTTGAAGCATTTATCAATCATAATTTGTGCTATATTGGTCAAAGTGTTCGAAATTACCTCTGACCCAGGCCATTTCTCCCAAAGCTAAAGGTATCCTAAAATGGCCAGTAGAAATTCATCTTTTTGTGTAAACATTTGTTATTTGTATCATTATTCAGGACAGTAAGTTTTAAAGGTAAGTTTCTATCATTGGATGGTTGCCTCCAGCATAGAGAGGGTTAAAGGCATAAAGAATGTCCACATGTGTACAGCTAACTAAATGGGACATACCGAGCTCCCTAGGAACCATACATGTTAGTACATACATGACATAACAACAGCCAGATAATGCAATTTGTGCCGTAACTGCATACAACATTGATGTTGCAGGAGAGGATAATCCCTCAATCTAATACAGAAGAGGTTTATTGTCCAAGTACTAACTAGTACTATGCAGGAAATAAAATTGTAATGTCTGCAACTGGTAATAAATGACATGCGTACGGTAGAAATTCTGCATAAAATTTAGTACACAGAAATGTATGTAACACAGCCAGGCTTTAAATGCTTGTTTTACTGCATAGAGTTATCTCTATATCTCCGGGGTCTACTGAAACTGGTATTTAAGGATGACCTAGATATTATTCTCTCGTAAAGTGGAACATAAAAAACCTTTTCACCCGTGTTAGAAAAACACTTTTAAACCCTACAGCATATTGCAATCAATTTCCTTGTCAATGTTGTCAACTCAGTTTTTATATAACGATTGGAGCAATTGAAAGTGAAACCTGATAAAATATTATTTGCGGTCGTACCGTGTATACAATTCTATATTTACCATTAAGATTATATATTCATAGACACTACCGTAACTATGTTAATACTACACTAACCAAATGAAGCAAGGTCAATTAAACTAACTCTGCTGATCCATGGGTTATAGGTCAAATTAACAGACCTAATTTTGACAAATTAAAAAATAATATTAAAGATTTTTTAAAAAGAATATCACAAATATCCATTGTCATGAATTATAGCTAAACAGATCATAAAATATGACCTATAAAAACAGAATATACACAAATCATAAAGGAAATATTTCTTATTGGAAGAATAAATTAATCAAATTTAAATGAGCCGTGGCCAAACACACAGACAATAAATAGCAAAATATGCAGAACGTTATTGATCCGTTGTTAAATGTGTCATTTCTCTAGCAGATGTGGGATGGGGTGCTGAACTGGACCCAATGGATAGGGGACAAAGCCTTGAGCGAGGAAAGGGAGATGACTCATAAAGCACTGATAAAGCCCTATTGTTATAGAAGTCATGTACACCAAGACAAGTGTCCCGTTTTAACCCCTGAAACACAGCGCCATTATGGTGAAAGTAACACTAGAGATATGACAATACACCATGAGTCAAGCCCAGTTAGGTCCAGGTAGATTTGCTATCGATAGAAGGGAAAGCTAGTCCAAACAATAACATTGGATACACAACAATTTGTACAGTGTACAGAACACTGCTTACTGGTAGTGTTGTTTTCAACTTTTCACATAAAATGTGTTGATATACACTTGTGTAAATAATAACATAATGCTCGTCGTATTTATTTGACACTAATTATATTGATGCAAAGCATCCAGGCATATCCATGTGTGTGGGGAAAACGCTTATTCATCAATTTCCACGCTGTCAAACCATCCGGTCTATACCTTTACTGTCTACAGTATAACAGTATCTTGTTTACCAATTTCTACCAGTTACATTTTACAGTGCTATTGAACAATTCCCCATTATTTCCTTCACACGAAATCACCTCTAATTATCTACCTCACCTTCCCTCAAATCTCCTCACCCACAATTCCCTATCATCTCTCACAAACATTTCTCAACTACGGTACCTCCCATAATTCTCTACCCCTCATACCATCCAACTCCAGCCCTGGTCTGTGTTTCATGCTAGGGTCATACCGGTGGTCTGAGTATACAGTAAATCAAGGTATACATAATTTCCTGTAATAGGATAACTAAAGCATGCCATAAGCCCTGATTTAGGCTAGGGTGGTGTTCCATTGACAGTCCTGTCTGTACTTTCTTTCCGACACATGTGCAGTTACCAAGGATCAACACCGCACAGTGTAACTACACACGTGTCGGACAGAAAGTACAGACAGAACAGCTAGAAAGGAGCAGCCCCTTGTCCAGAATGTGCGTCCAATACTGTCAATGGAACACCACCTA
>JAVCKZ010055193.1:0-16718 GCA_034780755.1 Lepetodrilus elevatus | reverse complement strand
CATATTTCACCTGATTAGCTTTTATTCGCCTTGATTCAAATACGCAGATAAGCCATACTTAACGATCTTAATTTAAAGGCATAATATCACAGTTGAATGACCTTGAAAATCGACAAACGAAATTCGATCTGAGACTAATTACGCTTGATTTAGCCACCCAAAAGTTGTTGTTTACTGATGTACTTGATCCCCAATACTCGATTATTACTAAATAATAAATATTTATATGAAATAGCGGCACGTTACGCTATTAAATTTTATTTTCACACAGGAACAGTTTGAACCAGTGACGTATTATATATTAGTCACGTGACTAGGGGATATCCCAAGATGGCGGACCAACCTCGGAAGCCAGGAAGGGGTAGACCGCCACTTTTTAGCAACTATGACATCAAACGAAGGCGCGCTGCTTATGCAAAGACTAGGAGGGCAACGTTTGTGCGCGTAGGGACATCATACGACAAATGGGAGTCCCTAAGAAAAAAGAATGGATGGACAAGTGAGGAAATGGCTAGCCGCCTTGTTGACAGGTACGAGTCGAGAACAAAGGATTATGTGATGTGATGTTGTGGGCTGATATGTGGATCGACTTAGTTGAAATTGCTATATTCAGGTTGGGGAAAACATCTAAACGAGCTATAATAGATCGTTCTAGCTATATAATTTATTAATAGTTTATAGTTAATATTTAAACATTTCCGACATCTGATTACAGAATATGTACACCTGGCACACTATCTACTATCTAAAATGTTGGAAATCCAAACTAATAAAATATTATAAATTATATGCATATGCAAGCCATGATAATGAAATTGAATGGGGAAAATCGGCCCCAAATCAAATAAGAAAAAATTACATTGCCACAGTATTACATGGGTAATAATTCACAAATAAGCAATGCAGTCAACTGTTATACATGTTATATGGACAAGTAAATACCGGTACTCCATCCATATTTTATATGGAATTATCTGAATGTACCCATATTTTGACAAGAGCAACTTGTGCCTGTCCGTTCGCTATATACATTACAGTGTTCGAATTAATAGGGGCTCCAGGGGTCATTTGAAAATCTGCACTGTTAAAGGTATCTGTGTACCTTTAACATTGGGCCTATGGAGAATGACCCCTTCATTATTTTCATTATTTCGAACACTGACATAATATTACTTTTGGATATATTTATGTATCATAAATAGTTTCATTCTTCTTTATTAGATATCAACTTGTCGCATCGACTCCTATCCTACACCACAGGCTAAAAAAAGGACATTTCTTGGGATCTGATGCCTCATTGTCATCCATCTCTGAGGATCGGTATGTTTTCCATTTACTTTCCAATAAGAATATTGTTTTCATGTTTGCTTGGGAAGCAAGCAATTCTATGTTGAGAACTAAGTAAAAAGCCCAAAGCATTGTTTAGATTTGCTGTATAAATGTTCACATGAACAAACGTGCAGCACTCAAAACACACAATCAATGTTGATGATTAAATGGAATGAGTATAAATGCATGGTTATGTTCTTTCTTTTTCAATATTAAATATTACACCGTTTCTTTCCAGTTTTATTGAGTGTATATTACCATGTTGTTACCAGGAATGTTTCATTTCACAGCACATCTGTTGCCTTTTCCAATGTGCACGAACTGATATCACAAGTGGATTCAGTATCCTCAGCATCCCCAGTTATGATGTAAGTTTATTTCTGTAATCTTCCACAACTGTGTATGATTCTTTAGTGTGATTGTCATATATATTGTATTATTGTGTAGTATAGCCATAATTAGTATAGAATAATTTTCGAAAACCACTACTACAGGATAAAGAAAATATTGTGATAGAAAATAGTAACTTATTCATGTTCAATACAATGTGTTCATATATATATATATATGTAAGAAATTGATAAGAGTTTTGTATTTGCAGGGAAGTGGATGCTCCTGAAATCAACCAAACCACAGAACTGGATGATTTACGGTGAGTTTTTTTATCTTATCAGGCCATGGTTATAATTTATTCCATGTTTCTGCCAAACCAAATGTATCCAGTTTATAACGAAGGGACAAATCATACCAAACATAATTGAACTGCATTCATATCAATCCTATCATATATACATGCTTTCAGGCTTCAGTCGAATACTCTGTTCTGATTCATTGCCACACATCGAACCCAAATTATCTTTATGTTATTGACATTTACCAATCATCACATTATCGTGTATAATATGCATTACAATTATTTACAGTATTTCGGTGGATACGACCTTTATCGATGATGGAGCTGTATATGATGATAAGGATATCTACTTGCAGTAAGTGTTACTTGAACATGAGATCGCTCATACAGTAATTGCAGTATTGACCATATGTTCATAGAAAAATAATTACTATATATAATTAGAAAAGTAATACTATGAATACATGTAACATTTTAAAGGCTGTGTAACTGTTTCCTAATCTATTCTCAGTGAGATTAATGTACTGAACAAACTGTATAATTATAAATATATATATATACTAATATGAACAATGTCTGTTCTGTTTATATAGAGATCCTAAGTATTCCAATGCAGCTGCTGAGGGAGAAGACGTCGATGTCATATTTGACATTGAGGAGGAACCGGAGCCAGAGGAACCAGAGCCAGCTGATGAGGTGACCATGTCTGAGGATCGGCCCATTGACAGAGATGCTGTCATGGAAAAAGTATATCTATCGTACTTGACCTGTCTTCTGGACCTCGCAGCAATTTCTGTTAATTCAGCATGTCAACGCTGCGGAACCAATGTCGTGTTGTAACTCCTCAAGTTAGTGTGCGACACCACTTGTCGCCACAAAACATTGTATGCTGCTTATTGCAGCAAGCTAAGTGACATTACCACTGCCCACAAATGCTGTGGTATCTGTGCAAAAGATTGCCAGTGTGAGTGTGAGGAATGTCCTCTTAACCATGTGGCCAATGATCCGACAGATTCGGATGACGATTCAGACAATTTTCACCATTTCAAACAAGAGGTACTCCTGATCAGGAGAACAATGGATGTGGATGTTGAAAGTGATAACTCAGAATTGAAGAGTTCTTCGAGAAAGAAAATGGGAACAAAGAAAATGGGAACGGCAGAAAATGTAAAGAGTGACGATACAGAACAATACTGGATTTTAGCACATGTTGCTCAGTTGACAAGACTTTTGGACGATTTGTCGTGTCCTGACTGTAGGGAGACTGGTCTGTCGATAGCCGCGTGTTGTTATGTGTGACGCTAATAGACCAATACTAAGTTGTAACTATTGTATATAGCTAACAGTGTTCATACACAGGATCTGTATGGATTATGTAATGAAGCACTATTATCAGTGTGAAATGTATGAGAGGGCTTGTGAGGAAAAGCTATGAGTGGGAAAAGCTTGCCAATTAATGAATAAAGTCTGGGGGAAGGAAGAGAGAGAGGGCTCATGTGGTGGTCGTAGGGGACAGACCAGACGGGTCGCCCTAGTGATTGTTAATGATTTCCAGAGTTGGAAATGAGCATTTGTGTATGGAACATTCACCAGTCTAATGAGTATATTAGTTTGCCATATGATTTGCTTTGCCATTATATATGTTAGATTGCCATTATTTTGCCATGTTATTGTGAAGTGTACATATTCAATTGTTTAGATGTATTAAACTGTTATATAAATATATCTCAATCTGAGTTTGGTCCTCCCTTTTTGTTGTTTGTGACTCCGTCACTCGTAACAGTGTGATGGCGAGCAACATGGTTTCTCTGCTAAACTTTCCTTGCGATGTGATGGCTGTGGCTACCAGAACTTTGAGATAGTGAGAAACGCAATATTTCCTACGAAATAAATCCCAAGATGGTCATGTTTAGCCATGAGGTGGGAGGAAGCCATACGGTACTGACAGCCTTTGGGACTGTGATTCGAATGCCAATCATGCATTTGAAGACATACCAGAGGGAGAACAAGAAAGTTAGATGTGTTTTTCTGTGATTTATTTTCCCATTTCTGAAGCATTTCTCGATAGTGGACATGCTAAGTGATGGGGATTCAACAGCTTACAAGACAGCGTGCAATCTGAATCCCTACAACCCCCAGTAGGTCAAGAAACTGGAATGTGTCAACCATGCACACAAGCGGATGGTAACTGCTCTCCGCAAGCTGACAAAAGAACACCGGCTTGATGGGCGTGGTGTTGGACGTCTGACCGAGAAGAAATGTGACAGACTACAGAACTTCTACAGAGGTGCTATCCTGGACAACATTCCTGATGTCAAGAACATGCGATACTATTTGGCTACTTGGGACTCGCACGACATGTGCGCATCCCATCGCTCTTGCGCTAAGGACAATCCTTGTTCTCTATGCGCTGGTTGGGGAGACAAGGAATGGAACCATGTTCCATTGCTTGTTAAGAAAGCGACTGCTAAACACAAAAAAAAACATGCGTGTCTAGTAAGTCTCTTTCTTCCATCGTGTATCAGAGCAGTAAGTATCACTTTTGTATGTTTATGATTAATTGGAAATAACGTTTATCTGAAACCAACTGAATCTTAGCATTGCAAGTTTGCTCTACTATGGATGTTGGTGTCTACATACCAATCTGTTTGTGTACGAGAACCAATAACTGTGCAAGGTGGACACACTGATCGATGCGCAACATTAATTCTTAGCATATTTGGCAATACGTTTATCATACCGTATATCATACTCTGCTTGAAATTTATTGAAAAATACTTGGCAAATAAATCTTATTGTTTCAATGACATTGACTCGTTATTTTCAGCTTCCTGGGAAACGGTCAACAGAAAGTGTAAGGAGGCAGAACTGACCTCTAACCTCAAGAGCGAGGATCAGGTCTTGGATTCCAATGCACCTAGGTTGTGCAAGAAACGTAAAAGGTAAATTATGTGATCAATGTGATCTAATTTGTTTGCAGTACGGTGAGAAGTTGGCCAAGCCAGGGACCACATTGGTGTTCCCGGAGGAGGTGCGGGACCTGTTGCGGGCCAGATTCCCGGACAAAGATGCCGGCCAGCACGACAGACAGTATATGTCGACTGTAAGTACATACATAGCGGATCCAGAAAAACATAATATTGACCATAGATACTGATTTTTCATGAAGGAAAATTTTAGCAGCTTTATACATGATACTTGGATCTAGGGTTATATTTTTAGTGTCAATATGACTAAACTATGTGTTAGCTTATAATTTGTCATGTTTTGTTTCAGGGCCGGCATATTACGCTAGAGGAACTGGCCCGTGCCACGTTCCGCGTACCAGACTGCCGAAAATGCGCCGGGGGAGGTTCGGAGAAGGCAGCGACAACGGGCAGCAGGGTTACTTCTCGCCCCAAACCGTATTAGATTGTCAGATGGAACAATAAAATCCTTTCTCAACCGATTATTCGTTTGTGTTATGAGTCTCTGGTCACTCAGTGACTATTTCAAGTGAACAACCGTACATGCCATAAATGTCGATAACCTTGCCAATGTTCGAATATTCGAACATTGTAACTAAACTTAAATTTTGTATGTGTTTTGATGTGTTTGTTGGACAAAAATAGGTGCAGTGATATACCTTCATTATGTATCTATCGCATCATGTTACATTCATGCTTGGTTATATGTTAATTATTTGAGAAAAACTGGCGAGTTGTCTTACGTTTGAAAAGCACTTTTTTGGACATTTTCAAAATTCAATAGCATTCTTATAAATAAATATAAAAACTGTAATACCGCCAGAACATGCAACCACATCAATGTTCATAAGCATAGTAGTAAATCCTGACATTTAAGTCAAAGTTCCTTTATTTTGGAAATATTTTTATCCTATGTTCGAATATTCGAACATTGGCAGGATAAAGGTTAAACTTCATTTAATTTTTATTAATATTTTTTTACATATTTTTCTAACAGATGGATTGTGCTCTTGCTAATAGACTACTTTTGTATTTTGATTAAAGAAGTTCAGTTTAAATTGTGTAATGATCGGATGATATGTTACTAATGGTCTTTTTTATATATAAATTTGAGGCAATGAGCATACATGTCATCCATTGTCAATATGTTATACATTATAATTTATCATAATAAACAAAATTTGTATTTTACAATGTAAAATTTGTTTACCATGCTTATATATGTGTATCGTTCACACGTTCCGAACATCATCACACAATATCACTTTAAGCATTAACCCCATCAGTGGTTCTTACTTGGAATACATTCATAAATCTTTATTAAGACCATTCTGTTGTGGCCATTGCTGTTCTGGTGCAACACCTTACACAACAGCATTATGCAGCCTGCCTATTCAATCTTGGTCTAGTGTTAGCAGAGCAGTTAGCTTTGCTTCATTTACAACCATTACAAGAGTCTCGGCCCGATTACGGTAGATTTATAGTCACTGCAAATATCCTGTAGCGTATACACTGATCAGACATAACGTGTCACAAAGATTGAAGATATTGACGCAGACATGATCACATTCTCTTATAAAATCAGAATCTTCCAGCGACACTGATTTGTCTGATAGGTTATTGATTGCATTAAGAGTTTACATTAACCCAATAGGTAGTAAAGTAACAGATTACAAGTGATATTGGGCATTACAAACGATATTGAATGTTACAAATTATATTGGATATTACAAAATGATACTAAAGTGGCACTTAGTTGAATAGAGAATTTAATGGGCTTTCAAATAAGATGCTACACCGTATGATTCAGATCATAATATTTTGCCGTATAACAAAAATGTAAGAAGTGAGAAATTGAACTCTGGCTAGACAAGGGATGTATGTGCTACATTAGTGCGTGTTTGTAGGGGTTACTTGTATAGCCAGGAGAGCTGTAACATAATTGCAGAAGGCACGAGGTAACATGTTAAACTGTTTAACTGTCTGTGGACACGACTTATCCAATTCGGTTTCCAACACATGGCTAGAATGTACTATGACCAGTGCCCGCATCGATATTGAGTTTTCGCTTCTGATTACTCTTATTGTGTGATGGCTCAGCCTGGTTACGGTCTCTGTCTGGATAAACCATCATATAAACTACTGGGATTTCCAATGTATTAAGAGCTGATGCAAATATGAAGAGAGAATATGGAGTTGAATAGTGCTGCGATGAATGAAGAGAGACATTAGAGTGCAAGATCGCCACCTAGACATCTCTGAGATTAAGCTTCCTACAACGGTAATCCCATTCTATCGTGTTCCAACACCAATAAGGATTTTAAGGCTTACAATGAAGTCTTTCAAGTATCAGATTTACCACTTCATAATGCCAACAACTTCCACAACACATAAGTCAGTCCCCAGGCTGATGACAACAGTCGATGACAAATCATCCAAAAGACAGGCAATTAATCTTAAACATTATCTCACTCTCCCGAATGAACGCAAAATAATACTCTTCTCTAGATATGATCCGGTTACACATAAGATATGATCCGCACTTATATCCCGGTTAAAATTAAACGCCATTATTCACTCGATATCTACTCCAATGACGGTTGATGGACCGTGAACAATGTATCAATCGTGAACAGAGAAGGTCCAGTTTTTCATTACCGGGTCCACAAGGGTCCGGGATAACCGAGTACAGAGGTGTTTGAGGGGGATCATGTTATGATCTTGGAACAAACAGAGGTGATACTGGACTGATACTGGACTGAATAGGACTGGCGCCACGATGGCCGCAATCAGACCGCCTTAACTAATAGCCGACCCCGCGGTATTGACTCGCTGATTAGGCGGCCAGGCACTTTACGTACATGCTGATTGGTGGGTCTTGTTACTTCACGCCTGGATTTCACGCAACGTTTGTACGCGGGCAGAGCGATGTTCTCAATAGGTCAGACAAGATCTCTGACACTGACACTCTTCAGTCCTAGACCAGACCATTTAGCAAATTAGGGAAAGAATCGAAAAACATGAAGTTACCGTTTTCAAATGTATTTATATTGAATGAAATTTCGGTACACCATTGTTTGCAAAAAGTTGTGCTCAAATACATTGTATATGGACATTAAAGAAGGAATTAATTAAGAACTATAAATGTAATTACCGGATATGTCTCTCAGAAATGTCTCTCTCTAATGGAAATTAAAGAAGGAATTAATTTTAAATAATAAATATAACTACCTGATATGTCTCTAAGAAATGTCTCCATCTAATAGACATTAAAGAAGGAATGAATTAAGAATTATAAACATTTGTTGTGGACAATTACGACAAGAGTTAGTCCTAAATATCCAAGGCTTTACTTCTTCCTCTTGTCTTGTCTCAAAATTAACAAAGTTTGTAACAGTACATCTAACTCTACAGTAACTATATGTCTATGTCTAAGAAATGTCTCTGTCTACGTGTATATCTAATATATGTCTCTAGGATTAGTCTGTCTCGACAAGCTCTCTTATCTCACAATACCAAGGCTGGTCTGTACGTGACAGACACGTTGGCTAACACCCTGATTGACTTAAACACCTTTACCTATTCACCGAGTGCAAACTCGATTTGAAACTATTGTATTACCGATACACGAAGACCGATACACGAAAGGAGACGGAATAGTGATCACTGATACGTGCGACAAGTGTGTACGTAATTATCTCGTAGCAAACACGGCTGATTGGAGGAGAGGGTGGAACTAACAAACGGCGTCTAACCAAAACCACAGGACCTTGATCCTTTGTGATGCGAGACACAATAGGGAACATGACACCTGTGACACGAACAACACCGGGAGGACAAATCCACGAGGAATCAATTCAATTCGAACAAATTTCAACCCCGTACTAAAAACATATTTTGACACATTTTAGTTCCGCAGCGTCCAATGTTTTCCTTCCCAAAGACTGACGGCAGACAGGTCAATATTTGTTCAAATCAGAATGTCAGAGACAATATTTTCCGAACCGAGGAAATGTGGTTTCGATATTGCCGGTGTGATGCTTTTGTTCGGGATCCTATCATAATCTATTCGGGAATAAAAGACACCAATAAAATCGTGCAGGTCGTGTGGACACCTGCTGGAGAAACAAACAAACAGAAAACATGAATCATAATCCAAAACGCTTGTCGACAAACATCTTTTGTTCTTAAAAAATCATCGACCACTTGTTACCAATAATGCCCTGCGGCCAGTTTTAGTAACAGGTGCATGACGCACTCGTGCAATATTCCTCTCTTAATTCCATATTCCCGCACACTTAATGAAAACACTCGTCTTCCCAGTAACAGATCCATGGTCAATTGCCGCATTAGGCGCATAAAGCCGTGTGTCCGTGGGTGTTGGTCCAACGTTAAACGCAGCAGCTGACCCATGGGGTCCCGCCACCATTTGTTTTATGAATACGGGTGAGTCAGAAGAAAGCATGAGTAATCTAATTAAACCTCCAAATTTCACAAGGCAAGGCAAATATTTCTGGAGGGGAAATCGCTATTATGCTCGTCCATCTCAGGTCTGTGATAATCTCATAATTAGTTGTCGCTCCGACATTCCCAAACAAGCGCCTCGCGCCTTGAACATAAATTACCCTATTTTGAGTAATTAAGTCACATCCAGATGATTAAGGCAACCCGAAAATTCAATAGAAATGGCCTTGAGATGTTCGACTACATTATTCATACGCAATAATTCCGCCATTTTGACACTGATCCTGCACCGAAAACCAACGATAAAAATACACTGTTACATCGTTATTGCATATTGACTACCAATAACATATAGAAATTGGGTATCAATTGACTCCTAGTATGAATATCAGGATGGATGCCTAGGTCACAGCCTTAATTAATAAAAGGGTGTAAATAAATTCTCCGTATATCCAAGCAGTCCTGTTGACCAACATCCCAAGACATGGAATCTAAACAGATACTTGGAACCATTTACTGGGAAATAACTAGAAACAAATAATTTCTCCGTATTTCCAAGCAGTCCTCTGACCAATACCCTAAGACACGGAACGTAAACAGATCTGCAGAAATGTTCTCGGAACCATTTACTGGGAAATAACGAGAAACAAATAACTTTGAGTGTCATACTGCGTAACAACCAGGTTCCGTGAATTTCTGAACTTTCCCGTCAATGCCTGGAGACTTCATGTCAAGACATGGCCCAAATTCCAGCCCTGCTTTTGACAGAGTCTTGTTGATCGTGCTAATTAAGAAGTCAGGGGCTAGGGCAATAATCCCTGGAATTCCCCTAATAAACAAGCACACATTGATGCTGAGGACGGAAGGGTTTCCCAAACACTGCTGATCACGCTGACCTGGTCAAACAAGACTTCTGGACCATGGTCAACCGTAGACTGGACTTTTAGTGGAAGGTAATTCTGGTGCATTTACCTGACAAGGGATTGTTCTAGCACAGTAGACAATTTGAAAAAGCATTGAAAATCCAATATTTTATTAATGTAAATTAAGTAAGGTCCAAATGAAATTTAAATAATTTAGTCTATTAATTACAATGTGACAAAGAATAATTAATTAATTACAAAGAATAATGAAACATTAGAAAACTTTCCTCCTACAGAAGTTTCTGAATTAAGTCACATTGTTACACAAACATCAAGATAATAGCCTACAGAATCTTATTAAGAAAATGTCTTTAAATTCAGTGTAAACCCTTTGGAAGCCAAATTACCCTGTTTATCACTGTGACCAGTATCATAATTCTAATCCCCTACGACCCTGCCACTTAGCAGGATAATCTACTAAACCCCAAAATTGGCCCTTTGTCGAACGGAAAAAAAAAGTGGATTACCGTTAGAAAAGGAAATAAACTGATTTCTTCAAACCAAGAGGCATTGAATTAAAGATCTCCTTGATAAAGGCTATAATGTCTCGAGAGGAAGGGACAAACCGCTCTCGAGTCAGTCAAAGAGAAGCAATGTTATTCCGGACTCTGCCCCTTGGCCAAGATCTGCTCATCATGTCCTCCAGAGTTTTCCAAAACTATTTGTTGCTGATGTATTGGATTCCGGACTGTTGCAATTCCCAAGTGGTTCGTCCTTCTGTCTTGTCCATCAGCTGGATCAATCCAATTATCTGCCTTTTAATATGTGACTCATTGTCACCCACGGACTTGCAAGCAACCACGGACTTGCAAGCAACCACGGACTTGGCAAAGCAAGGCTGTATTGCAAAACTGACCAAGTCTCTCCTCACAGCTTCCTGCGAAAGCCTGCTGATAGCCTCGGACATGATCGCGAGATTAAGCCAACAGGTCTGATGAGGGCTTTTAACATGGCTTTCCTTTCATCTTATCTAAAGCATGAAAATTGCATGACCGACACCTCGGGCAGTACTACCACTGTAGTCTAGACGCTGGCTTGGTCATCTGCTGGAATATGGGTGTCATCTTTGTACCGCGAATATATTTCGTAACATTGGGTAATGTGTCTGAAAAAGATTGATGGTCCGAAAGTGATTTTGTCATCAGTGGTGTCGCCAAAATATGAATAAGGCCTTCCCGAGATATTCTGTCACCCATCAACCAAGAATAGACAGAATGCTTTAAACCTAGTTGGGTTATTTTTTTTAATTGGGGTTTAGATTCGCTTTCTAGAATCTTTCACTAATATCAACCTAGTAATGTTACATCTAGGTATGCCATGAACAACTTATGAAACAACTTTCCACGATGAGGAAACAGTGCAAAGTGTAATTGCTATAAGCAAGAAATACATAATTAATATTAATATCATGGCTCAATCAGTTAATTTACATCCTTATACACCTTTGCTAATTTCAATTAGTTCCTGGGATGAATAGTACTTATTCATTCATGAGTATGGGAAACCATATGAAATATGTATAACTACCAGTGGTAACTGGATTAGGAAACATTTCTACAATTTTGTTAGTAATTAATTATTATTATTATTATTAAATTCACAGTTATCAATAGAAGAAGAATCTTTATTTTACATCAGATATGTGTATAACAAAACAAACGATCAGCGCTATAGAGTTATTATTCAGATTACATGCTGGAAGATGGTGACCAAATTCAGGTACAAGCAATGATGACCAAACGGTTCAGTATTACCATAAATAAGAATATAAAGAAAGAAATAACCTGGCAGATGAAGGATTGATGAAGATGCTGAAGAAGGGTTAGCTATTGGTTCAGGAAGTTCTGGAGTACCTGAAGACACTCTGTATTTCTCTCATTGCCTGGCTCCAACAGAATGGAGGTGGGGGGATGGGAGGTGGGGGTTGGAGGTGGGGAGTGGGGGATTGAGCCAGGGGGTAGTGGGTGGGGGTAGAGCCAGGGGTAGGAGGTGGGGGCCAGGAGGAAGAGAGGGAGAGAAGTGCGGTCGGGGCCCTGTACTACCTTGCACATGCTGCAGTCCTCATTATTTCCAGGAAGTTTAAAGAAATGCCACACAGACCTACAAATAACTGCACCCTTATCCATTATTGTCACGGCCTTGTTTACTCAAACATATTATTCTTACTGGAAATGTCATACTTCTATTTATGAATCCCAATTTACTTTGGAATTAATTGGTCTATTCTCATGCCATTTGGCAATCGAAAGACATACTTGATGCATAAGTGATAGCAATAAATAACACTAATTTTTCAATCTGTTTCTTTAATATTGTCGTAAATAATACATCATTGAGTTAAAGACAACTCTGCATTCTATAAGGTACACCTATTAGTGAATGTAATTAAATGGAATTAATTACAATTTGTATATTACTGAGATATACGAAGGTGAAATGGTTTACTTCCTGAACTTGTCTTGAACTTCAGCTAATTGCCCGACCGATATCAATTTCAGAAGCTTTGACTGAGCTAGACCTCCAAGGATGTTTACGCTGAGAAGCAGTTATCACCAGCTTCCACCCCAAAGTTTGTATCAGATCAGAAGATCAACCATAAATTACTGATAATTCACATGTATATACGGTAACACTTCCTTTAGCCAAAATGTCAAAATATTCCAAAATAATGTTTATGTTTTATAGGCTCCTCGGATGCTAATGTTGTTGAAAACTTCCCAAGGTGCTGTATGAAACTTGCTCTAAAGTTGAAAGGACATTATTTTTATCATGTAAAATGATCATCATATTGTATGAATGCCACCATTATGATCTTTACGCTGGGACAAAACATCCTAAGTCATGCTGACTCAAAATATCCTTGCCGTTCTACAGAAAGGTCATCAATAGGGAAGCATGCGGATCAGCACATATTTCTTAATGTCCCGATATCCCAGCGATAAGGTTTAATATTTAATCCAATCTCATAAGCAGTACTAACGATCCTACTGCTACAGGGTGATAAGATCAGATATATCACCCTTCGTACTGCCGTTGCATGTTGCTTCCTATTAGCATTGCCAAACTCTTGATACATCGACCCTTGAAGATCCGGTCATTAGAATAATTGGGTCTCGACATATTTCTACTATCAGATAAACTTACCATAGAACCTATCTACAAGAGCATAGCAATATATCTAAAGTTATTTATGACCTATCATATCTATAAGCAATATATCTGAGATATAATTGATTACATTTTTCAGGAATATTTCACCCATACGCGACAATATGTCCGTAAACATGCACAGCAAATATTCCAAAATATTAATTTCTATTCATCATAAAATAAATACAACATATATTTGTCATCGCTGACGAAGGTCAAATCCTTGGTGAAATACCCACTACCTCGACAAATCTTATGGATTATTCTACCATCGTAAAAACAAACTGGTACTTAAAACAAGAAGCTATGCAGTGATGTTAAAAAAATACAGAGTTATCTAATCCTGAATGTAATTGTCAGTGACATATGCCAGTGTAAAACCCTCTTCATATGACACTGCCATCAATGTGGTATTTGCCATCATGGAGGTAACAGCGAGGCAAGTTTCTCGATGGCAAGCTTCCTGTCGTTACTTGTCATATGACATTAACACTCGAAGAAATCCTCGCGCTTTTTCTCTCGTCATACTGCAGAATCTTTTTGGAATGGAAATGGGTTTTCTAGCCAGAAGGAAGTCGGGACGACAGCAGTCTTTCTTTCTGCTGTATTCCATCATGAACATGCATCCGTGGCAGAAATTAAAAAACACCCAGATGCATCTTCTCTTGGAACACGGCATAGATTACATAGGCTGACTTCAGAAATGTATCCCCGTGTCTGGGTACTGCTAAAGGCTTTGGTGAAAAAGATCCTCAGATGACAGGAGGTACAGAAGATGACAGAGGCAGGCGACGTCTTTGACAACCATGCCAATTAACCCCCAGTGTAGGTTGTCCTAACAGGGGACTGGAGTCATCCTACTTTTTTGTGTGTTTCGTTTTCAAGATTCGAGATTCTTTCACTTATATCAGGACGTCAGTTTAAGGCAGGAGGAAACCCACAACATCCGTAGTGCTGAATGTTGCAGTAAACCTGCGAACACCGGCTGATACTGACAGACCAAGGATGATATCTGCATTGCCACTCTACAGCGCATTCCTATCAATATCGTTTTGGGTAACTTTAGCAAACATTGATACCAGCCCCCTAGGGCGGGATTTGAACCTGGAACCTTTGGATCAGAAGTCCAACATTCTACAACTGTGCTATCACCCGCCCCATATAGTGTCTGTGTACCAGAGTAGTGCCAGAGTGTCTGTGTACCACAGCGTCCCATGTACCAGAGTTTCTGTGTACCAGAGTGTCTATGTACCACAGCGTCCCATGTACCAGAGTTTCTGTGTACCAGAGTGTCCATGTACCAGTCAGACACACAACAATACGAGCCAGGCATTCCTACTCACACACAGATAAAGGGACCTTCCTCTGTCAAGACTTTAAACCCGATCTCAACGGTTCACGGTTCGCGTGTTACGACACGTGATGTCACCAGTCATATTTTCCTTGGGATAAAAAGCGTAGACCCGTTGTCGCCTGCACAAGAATTGAATGCAGCCGGAACTTATTTGTTTTGCCGAGCAATTTACTGGTGTCTGGCTATAGCTCTGTGCCCTGTCATGGACCGTGTTGTTAATATGTCATAGATACTGTTATGCGGTGTAGGGGAGTTGCATGTCAACAGCTTCTGAGTAGATGTTATGTCAGGTGAAACGATACTTGCTCCAGGCTTTATATGGGCTGAGGTTATCAACAGACTAGTTCAACAGAGTAGGAAAGACTCATGAGGGTCCAGTACAGTATAGAGTTCAAAAAGAAAGAATCAAAAAGGTTCAGTACATTATAGTTCAAAGAGAACTCATTACCCTGTAATGTATTGTTTATGAAAAATAATTTACACAAAATCTGAAAGGTATGTCTCTTCCAATGATATAAAAATGATCATATGATCTGATATTGTTCCCATGTTCTAGAACATAAATCACATCTGACTAGATCCTTACGATAGCAATCATATGATTGACAGAGTAGGGCACCTAAGATGAACGTAAGGTGATTCAGTAGAGTTATCTTGCCTCACAAGAGTTATTAAGCAACATCACAATGACTCCATCATTGGAAGGTTTGACAGCTGAGTGTCACGGGGAGGTCACTGTCCATACAGACACCTAATAATGTGGACCCAATAATATGGACCCAATAATACGGACCCTCAATAATTTCTACATCGGATTCTTTCCATTCGGATTCTTTCCATTCATGGTACTGATTATTACCCTAGTGGAACATGGTGATGTAAAACTACTACGCTTGAAACAAATTATTATTAATTTTTCAAAAATTATTTATAAATAATCACAATGTCATAGGTATCAATTTCTATCCTAAAACTACCAATAATACAACAATGCACAGATATCTCCAAGTTCAACGGTATCATCTAATTGAAGATGAATAGCCCTAAGCCCAGGTGCTTATCCTGCATGACAAGTCGATCTATAGTTTACAATGTGTGTCCATGTCAGAGCGGCTTGCATCTTTGCATCTTTGCATCCACAGTTTTACCAGACAGGGTCCCATCCAATAGAATAATGCTAACACTAAGCAAGTCTAACAATACAAGAGTTGTGCCATGTATATTATAACACAGACTTGCTAAAGAGCTGCGACTCGTAGCGTTACGATCGGTATGTGGAACTGGAGCCTGAGGCCCATTCTTGAAACGTTCTTACGAACTTCTTAACCTAAGAACAGTTCTTGCCTAAGAACAGTTCTTGCCTAAGAACAGTTCTTAATGATTCTTTGGCTATGAACTGTTCTTAGGCTAAGAAGTTTGTAAGAACGTTCCGAGAATAGGCCCCCTTGAACTTCAGCAGATATTCGTAATGTCGCTAACTGCACGCTGAAATATGCTGTCCACTTATCAGTCATCAGCCATGGTGGCCATCTTGGATTTTCCTTGTACTTCCTTTACAAGGAAAATACACAGTGGTGCTAAGACAATAAATGTTGGTAATTTGAACGTGGCAGGTCACCTACAGTTTCATGCAATTGCCCAGGTACTGTTTCCCAGTCTTATTAGCTCTAAAGTAAACATTTCCGTCATTTCTACTTAATGTGGGTCTGTCAGAGAATTCGTGAAGGTGTGGACAGGTTGTGCTGCAGAGAGAATACCAGATTGTTAATTACAGTGTCACTGTAGAGTACATTAGCCAATGTCATAACAGTGCGTGTGTGCGTGCATGAGAGAGAGAGAGAGAGAGAGAGAGAGAGAGAGAGAGAGAGAGAGAGAGAGAGAGAGAGAGAGAGAGAGAG
>JAVCKZ010055192.1:0-31243 GCA_034780755.1 Lepetodrilus elevatus | reverse complement strand
CACACACACACACACACACACACACACACACACACACACACACACACACACACACACACACACACACACACTAAATGTTTTCTTTTAATAAATTTTAATTTAAAATTATTTTTTAAGTAAGAAAGTAAAAAAAAAAAGTTTAAAAAAATATTAAATTAAATTTAAAAATTAAATTTTGTGAAATAAATGTACACAGTTATTAAAATGTTATGTGGTATAATTAATGTATGCATTTGTATTGCACCAAAACCTTGATCGAAAGCTAGCTCATAGCGCTATGGTACAAATCTGGTCGATGGATAAGTGTGCACTCGTTTCACCTTCTCAACTCACTGGGGAGTAATAATATGAAACTATTAATACAGTTATTACTGGTATATATACTGTATGTCATGATAGTTTATTAATTAGTTGACATTTTTGCATTATTTATGAGCTAGGTGGTTCTCTTAAAAATAGCTCTATAGCAGCTTATAGTAATTTCAATATACGGTAGTAAGTATAAATGTCACATTTTGTGAAAAGTTTGTGAAAATCGTATCATTCCTAATATTACTTCAGCATGTTGAGTCTTTAGAGAAACTTGTATATCAAATACAAATATTAATGTTTAATAAATCACAATTTTTAAGAACACAATTCTTATTGGTGTAGGGTATTATATTGTCAAACTTTATATGAAACTTTAAACAAAAACAAAAAATATATATATATAATGTATGTCATAATGGCTTATTAATGAGTTAATTAACATCTTTGCATTATTTATCAGCTCTGTGCGGCTGGCATATATCATTGTCCCTAGTGCTGGATGAGCCGAGTATGACATTTATGTACCACCCACGCTAATTGTCATGATGACATATTTTATTGTATTTTATTATATCTTTAAATTGGTGTTTAGAGCCACTTAATTATTCTTTCACTTGTATCACAATTAATGAAGTTTAGGGTAGGAGGAAACCTGCAACATATGTAGCGTTGCATGTTGCAGTAATCCTGCGAGCACTGGCTGGTACTGATGTCGACTCAGGATGATATCTGCTTTGCCACAGCGCAGAAAGCACTTCTTATTGAGATGACAGATCCGTGAGATAGATTCCTTACAAATTACCCGTAAAAATTAATAATCTCATAAAATTCAGCAAAGTGGTAATCTTTGAAATTTTGATGATTTCCAAGTAATCGACTGTGGTTATATATATCTTGTATACTGTTTGCCTTTCGACTGTGGTTCAGGCTATGATACATTTGTGAAGCCTCTTCCTAGCTACTGCAAGTCCCTTTATAGCATGCATGCCTTTGGACTGTTGTCAGGCAGCCTATGGTATGTTTGTGAAGCCTCTCCCAACCAACTGCAAGTCCCTTTAATAGTTTGCATGCCTTTGGACTGTCTGTCTGGCTATGGTATGTTTGTGAAGCCTCTCCCAAGCTACAATGAGTCCCTTTAAACTCATTGGACTGTCATCAGTCAGCCTACGGTATGTTTGTGAAGCCTCTCCCAACCTACTGCAAGACCCTTGTATCTCATCTAGCTTGCATGCTTTTAGACTCATCATTCGGGTTATGGTACATTTGTGAAGCCTCTCCCAACCTACTGCAAGACGCTTTTATCTCATATAGCTTGCATGCTTTTAGACTATCATCGTTCAGGTTATGGTACATTTGTGAACCCTCTCCCAACCTACTGCAAGACCCGTTTATCTCCTATAGCTTGCATGCTTTTAGACTATCATCATTCAGGTTATTGTACATTTGTGAAGCCTCTCCTGACCTACTGTAAGTTCCTTTAACTCTCCCTGCTGGATTAGGGACAGCCACACCTCTATAGGGCATTTCTGGTTGCCTCCAGCAGGAAGAGGGTTAAACTCGTAGCGTGCCAAGCCTTTGGATGTCATCAAGTCAGCCTATGGTATGTTTGTGAAGCCTCTCCGCGCTGGCCGTGGAGTGTCTGATAGGTGTTTGAGAGCCAGGCTGGCAATATCAATGATATCCGCGGTTCTGTCCAATCTCTGCGGTTCTGTTCACTGAGTACACAGAACGGAGCTGTCCGTGTTGGCGGAACCCTGATTGATCCACATTCGATGTTGAATTTGCTTAAATACTATCTGTGTTCTCTTGTTCCTGGAGCTTCCCCCACTTAAAGAATATGTCATCGTCAAATGTCTTTGAGGGCCTGGGCGGGCATGAACTTAACTGTGAAATTTGTGCATGCGTAATTGTTATTTTGAAATATTGGTGCGTGGAGATATAATATGATATAAAGGTTTAGATGACTGTATACATTTTTTTTAAATTAGATGAATCCTGAGTTTGGTGAATAGAAAATAAAGGAATAGCAAGTAATTTCCAGAAATATGATTGGTTAAGAACTACAATCGAAAAGTTCATATTCCAAAAGAATATGCACACAGAGCATTTAATTTAAAAATTACTTTTTATTTATTTTTAAATATTTTAATTTATTAAGGGAAAAAATAGCAAGAAAAGTGCATTTAAGTTTCTTTTTATAGGAATCCACATTGTACGTCAGTTTTAATGTTACAGGCCAGGAAAAAAAAATTGCAAGCAGTTCTGAATTGAATGGAGAACATTTAAAGGTTAGAATGAAGCATCACTTAGTCATATTGTCATCTCGAATTTATCACAAATGACGCAGGCCTACACTTTATGTTCGATATAGAACCGGCACACCATTTTCAGCACTGCTCGGGGTGACTCGTGACCTACAACCTCATTTGCATAGTCATCAATAAGCGGTAAGACGTCATACTCCTTGGTACACGGTACGCTATGATCGACCAAATTGTCCTTGGTCGGTCTTGTCCCTACGTCATTACCACTGCAAGCGGCCATGACAGGAAGTGCAAAACCTCAAGACGGAGAAGTTACGAGAAGGCCAGCCACCTTTCCTCGTCTTCTGGCCTTGCTTTCATCCCCTTTCAAAGTGATCTAAAGGTCATGCTTGCGACTTGCTTTATGCATTAAAGAATCCTGGTTGTTTTTCTCGTGTCCTATGCTACAATGCATGGAGTCTTGTCATGAATATCAAATAAACATGGTAACATTGAAACATGGAAGTCCCTGGGATTTTAGTCGATTTATGTTAAACTTTGTAGCATCAGAAAAAATGGTAGCTTTTACACATTGATAAATTCACAAATTTTGGTAGCAATCGAGGTGCTTTGAGATTATCCTTTTCTTTTTCTTTCTTTTTTATTCTTTCTGTGTATGTCGGCAGACATGTCGTGTCTAAATATTCTCGATAATACTCGGAATATTTTTCTAATCAGGAGGAATCTCCACGGGTCTAGAAGAAATATTTTCAAGCATTTGTAAATATTTTCCTTAATCAGCCTCGGCAAACAATTCTTCCCAAGGTGAAAGAAAAATTGTTGATCAGCAAAATATTGCCTCTTTTGCTTCAATTAGCCCTGCTCTTGGTTGACCAATGGCTAGCAGTGAGGTGCTATCTGGCACCAACTGCCTGGGAGATATGAGTTGATTTTCCTCCCCCTACCCCCCCCCCCTCCCAGCTTGGGGGGTGGAGGGGGGGGGAGGATCTAAACAAACAAGCTGGGGGTCTCCTGATTTGCACCAGGGTTATCATTCCGCTTCAATTAGTTGAGGGCAGTTGAAGGCGTGTGTTGAAATATCATGTTAACGTAAGTTAAATAATGACATCTTGGTTGGCTGTATTGGTATTCTTAATGGTTTATCCAATATTGTCCAGATTGTCCATATAATTTATATAATAATGTGCGTATTATATATGTCCGTATATATAATAATGTGATATGTAGATCAATTGACTGGGGTAATAACGTAGGACTATGAGCATGCTTTCGAGCGTGGATTTGGCGCAATATAAATCTGCACGTTATTACTATTTTATTATTATTATTATATATTTACTATGTCATTCTGTAAGTTATCATCCCGTATCCCTCCCTGTTCTTAACTCCCATTGATTGAGCGATTTATGGAAGTTTACTACCACAGGTTACAAATCTGTATATTACCCTGACACATTCACAGCCAAGCGTTATCGGCAGCGACCGTTATCGGCGTCATTGGCCGTCCTACGGGGAGGAATAGATCCTGCTCTAGACTGCTCTTGTTCTAAGCCTAACGCAAACCCAGCAGTTAATTGTCCAGGCCATCTCAGGCTATAGATTTCTTTGATTTACCGGGCTCCGGATCGAGAGGAAAGATCCTTTGTAAATTTGGGCAGGCTGACTTTTAGTTCTCGAAAAGAGCATTGATCTCGGCTTGTAGAATTCGTGAGTGCTTGTACTGGATGAGGGATTGTCCGGAAAGCTCACAGGTGTGAGGTCAGAGGTCGTTGAGGTCGCAGGTTGGAGGTCAAGAGAGGCTTGCGCCTGGCCTAGATACATGCTTGCAGTCTTCGGGATTGAATCTGAGAGGAAAGACCTTTCTGCTACAAGAGGATTGCCTTTGGTTCCAGATCTTGACCGATCTTTGGCTGAATGTAACCACTTTTAACTTTTGGATAGGTTTTCAGGCTTGGAATGGATGTTTTTAATTTTAATTTTTATGTCTGTGCCACTGGTGTGGAGTCCAGCACGTTACAAACAGTCTTATTATTATTCTGTTGGATGGCAGAATTTTGGTTTTGTTGGAATAATTTTTTTTTTTCCATCTTGATATGGATTGCATTGCAATTGCATTGTGATGCTTTGTACTGATATACATGCTATATCTAGTAGTACTGCATGTATAATGCACAATGTGCCAGCTTTTTAGGCATCAATATTAGCGTTTTGTGATGCTTCCTAACTGTTTAATATGTACATTTTCTGTATATGGGCCAGTGGCCTTACATGCAATAAAGAATTGAATTGAATTGAATATGTACATTTTCTATGTAATACTGCATGTATTTGATGCAATGCGGTACATCCTTTTCAGGCAGCCATCTAACATTACTTTAATCTTCAGTGTTCAAGGCAATTATTTCTGCCAGATAATGCCTTCTGTAGCAGTATTCATAACATTTACATTGTTGGGTATTGCTACATGTCCCAGAACGTGTTTGGTTAATGCAATAGTCCCTCAGGGCAAGTTTGTTCATGCCCTACGGCTAATAGCTGGTAAAATCAAGCCTTATTTCCGGAGTCATTAGGAAAGTTAGTGGATCCATAAGTACTCGATCCAAATGAGAATGTTCACAACTTGGCTGCATTGTCATGAACGGCAAACATACGCGCGCACTCACTCACAATCATAGGTACACATGTATGCCTACTTGGAATATGAGATGGTGGCGATTGTATTGTATTGAAAGAGATAGCACCAGTGGTAATGTGAAGGAGTGGTAATATGAAGGAGGTAGCACCAGTGGTTGAAGGAGATAGCACCAGTGGTAATACGAAGGAGGTAGTGCCAGTGAGTGGTAATATGAAGGAGATAGCACCAGTAATATGAAGGAGGTAGCACCAGTGGTTGAAGGAGATAGCACCAGTGGTAATACGAAGGAGATAGCACCAGTAATATGAAGGAGATAGCACCAGTGGTAATATGAAGGAGATAGCACCAGTGGTAATATGAAGGAGATAGCACCAGTGGTAATATGAAGGAGATAGCACCATTAATATGAAGGAGATAGCACTAGTGGTAATATGAAGGAGGTAGTATGCCAGTGGTAACATTGAAGTGTATAGCACCAGTGGTAGTTTGAAGGAGATAGTAACACCAGTGGTAATATGTTGGGTTTAACATCAGTGGTGATATGAAAGGTATAGCACCAGTGATAATAGGAAGTGTATAGTACCAGTGGTAATACCACATAGCAAGTGTTATCAGTGGTAATATGACAGGTTTAGCACCAATGTATAGCATCAATGGTATATGTTTAGTGTATATAGCACCTGTAGTATCAAGTGTGTAGCTTAGTGGTAATAGGAAATGTTTAGCACCATGGTATAGTGCTAGTGGTAATATGAAGTGTATAGCCAATGGTAATATGAAGTGTATAGCACCAGTGGTAATATGAAGTATAAAGCACCAGTGGTGATGTGATTGGTATTTTGCTCCCAGGCCTTCGATAATCTCATTCAGATGGTAGGGTATATAGCACCAATGGTAATAGGAAGGGTTTGCGACTACTGGTAATATGAAAGGTTTAGCATCACTGGTAATAGGAAGTGCTCTGTGCCAAAGCCTGTGTGTCAATCTAGCCATGAAATGTGCTCATAGTAATTCTCTGGGCTGGGAGGTGGTCCTGAGATTGCTACTGTTCTTGCCACCCCTTCTTATATAGCGCCTGTCCCTCCGACATAGCGCCTGTCCCAGACACTGCCGGCCTGATATGCATTTTCTGCTCCAATGGCTTTCCAGGAAACTGATACTGCCCCAGCTAATTTCATTAGGAAAGCTATTAAAGTTTTCATTGTGAGGACTCTGGGGCAGCACAATTTGATCTTGGAGGAATATTGAACGCTGCTCATGGTGCACAGTGCAGCCTCCTTATAGCGCCGAAGAAGTTGAGTAGGTGTTGCTTCTGTATAGCGCAGTAGGGGGGTGAATTCTGTGCCAGTACATACTGTGGTAGGGCATCTTGTTTATCATGGTTTATCTGGACAAGAAACTGGAATCACGAAATGTGGTGTTGTTCATGGGAAGTGTTCTTTGGATTCCGTGTATTGATATAGGCAGTTGAGGAATTACTAAGACATTTGCAGTTTGTTTGAAAGCTTTAGATAGCGATGTAGCTATGCATCATTTGACATGAAACTTTGACATTTACTCTGTAGATTATTATGATGTTAACACTACTCTGTAGGATTTATTATATGCAATTATAGAAGATACCTATTGTTTTTTATTTGACTCCTTTAGCCAATATGTTATAATGTATTGTGTTTTCTGTCAGCTTATATGCAATTATAGAAGATACATATTGTTTTTAATTTGACTCCTTTAGCCAATATGTTATAATGTCTTGTGTTTTCTGTCATCAGTAAGCATACTTTAAAATATTTCCATCATGGTGGAGGCATCTAGAGATGACCTAAAGAGCGGTGCCTGTACCTAATTCGATAAGGAGAGGGTTAATAGATATATATTTGTTAGTAAAAGTATTGAAAATTTACTTCAGTCCCTAAAATAACTGCCCCAGGCATTCTCATTATCCAGCCTCTAGCAATGCATAAGATAAAGCACAACGGATGGAATATTTCATTCCATGACCTTGACCTTGTAAGTGACCTGCAGTGAATCCATCATGACTCTGATTCGATTTCACAAATAGCCCACCACTTTCCTTACGAGCCAGGTGTCAAAATGATTATATTCGCAACGACCAGAATTCTGACCTGTGTGCGATCTTGTCATGAGACCCACTTCCATCAGTAACGGCTTCCATGTACAGTGCTCCCTCGATATAACGCTGAAGTTGGGGTCCATGACATGCCACCCGTGTTATAATACCTACATTATATAAACAAATATAATTGGAGAGAAAAAAAAGAAAAACTTTTTTTGGAGAAAAAAAAAGAAAATATTTTAGTTTTTTTATGATTTTGTTTATGTGGTTCACGTTGGACCCCGCGTTGTATCCGAATCTGCGGTGTATCGAAAGGTGTTATATCAAGAGAGCACTGTATATGTAAGTATTTGACGATGGCCAGATCATATTTCTGATACAATGGGTTATTAATATTGTATTTTGCAGGTATGAATTGGTTACTATTGTTAGCCAACAACTAACCACGATAGCAACAGATGGTGTGCAGGTTGCATTGTAGTTATATAATAAATATTTGCGGAATGTCAATATTGATCGTGAATGAAGGGCCTTGGTGTTAGATACAATATGATTGCTGATTTTAAATCAGATCAATGTAGTCTTCGGAATCGATTGTAAAGATGCTTGAGCATATTGGTGGAATGCAAAGTTATATTTTTTCAATGATATATTTTTATTAGAGTACAACATGTTACTTGACATCTAACAAAGAAGGACAATCGAGTTTGTTGCCATGACAGAAATACAGTAGTTATTCAAGTCTCACCCGAAGCATAATTAAAAATAGCGCATACAAATTAAAATAAAATATACATAGACCACTCAGTAGGGTATCAGACACATATAGTGCACAATCTGTTGTATTGTTAGTTAATAGTGCACAATCTGTTATAATTTATTGTTAATTAATAGTGCACTCCATGCAACATGCAAATCCAACATACACAATTAAGTTACATACACGATTCTATTATCATCTCATATGGTTGAAAGGTCCTCCCCGCGATGCTAACCAACATAACAATCAAACATGCCTCTAATGCTCCACAGTTTGCCTTCTACAAACTAGTGGGGGCTATTCTCGTCATCAAATTCAGGACTCACTAATCTTTTCCGCATTGTATTGGGGGATGCGGCATGTTACTAAGTAAGCCGCCATTGTATCGGGACAGATAGCTTGCTACTAAGTGACAAATGAGCTGTAACGCTACTACATCCAAGCCTAAGATTACTGATCACCAAGGAGTTTCTATGCCAGCATTGTTAGCTTCCATGCACGGTGTTGTGTCCCAGGTGGATTCGGCATTAGTTATACATGTGTAAACAAACAACTGATTGGTTGACTATCTATTAACAGCTTGACCCCGGCACTTTGGCTCAATTACTTACCGTTAAGCCGGCCGGACAATGAATTCGCCAGACTATAGGTGTGTCCATTATTCATATCATCGTGTCGCCGATACATGTTGATACTGATAGTGTTTACCTATCTACATGTTGAAGGCAACCGGAGATGACTTATAGAGCAGTGCCTGATCCTAATCCAGCAGGGAGAGGGTTAACATTCTCCATGCCGGAGGAAACTGGAGATGCCCTATTAGTTCTCTTGTTTAACTTTCTCCATGATGAAGGCAACCGGAATTGCTGTATAGAGCAGTGCATGTGCTTAATCCAGCAGGGAGAGGGGTTAATCTTCTCCATGCCGGAGGAAACTGGAGATGCCCTATTAGTTCTCTTGTTTAATTTTATCCATTCTGAAGGCAACCGGAAATGTCATGTAGAGCAGTGCATGTGCTTAATCCAGCAGGGAGAGGGTTAATGGTAACTCCAGAGAGCCCAGAACAGACACACGATTATGAAATATTTCGAGTACGGTTTCAAGCTCAAACTCAAATTTTATATGGGGATCTGTGAGCAAAGCCTTGAGTTGAGCAAGAATCCATCCAGAACACCCAAGATTATGAAATATTTTGAGTACAGTTTCAGGCTCAAACTCAAATTTGATATGGGGATCTGTGAGCAAAGCCTTGAGTTGAGCAAGAATCCATCTGTTGGTTGTAGACTTATTGAGTATACTGATACTTTGTATATGTCCAAGCATAAAGCTGGAAAGTTTCTAGGAAGTCATGAACAACATCCTGGTGCAGTACAAAGCAAGGCTTGAAGTGGTCTTGAGGATCTGTGGGGTCTATTGGGTGCACAAGTTATGGCTGAGATAGTGCTGAAGGGTCTTAGAGTCGGATTTCTTCTAAATCTGAAGTTAAGTGTTTAAATTTGCATCTGTGGAAGACACTGAGCTGCTGGTGGTCTCGGTTTTTAGGGTAGGCTATTATGGAAGCTCTTGTGTGAACTTTGTGCACTTGTCTCATCTGGGTTGCATTGACCTAAGTGAGTCCTTTAACTCTCTTCATCCTGGTGGCAACTGGAGATGCCCTGAAGAGTTGTATTTGTGCCTAATCCCGCAGGGAGAGTGTTAACTCTCTTCATCCTGGCGGCAACTGGAGATGCCCTAAAGAGCAGTGTCTGTGCTTAATGTCTTTTTGTTTAGAATTTAAACAAAGGAAGAGGGCAATATCTAAAACTCTGTTGCATTACAACATTTCTACAATTGATGCATTAATGGAGACAATAACAAATTTCTTATTATAGAACTTGATTGAAATTATTTGTCTTTAGGTATAAAATGAGATAGATAAAAGAGTTAATGTGAAGAATTTTGAAATGTTAAGTGTAGTAAATCCAGATCTACATGGCTGAAAGTTTTCTAGCGTATGCCTAATTTTCTGGATTTTCTCTGGGTCTCGAATGGTTGTTTTTCCAAAACATTTTGCCTGGACCCAGCAATATTGTTCAGGTTTTTCAATATTTTCAACTTTTACCAATCGATCTAACTTTTTACGATTATAAATAATCTTTTGGTAGTCAAAACATTAAAGAAACATCAGTTGCATGCCACTCTAACGGTGCCACTCTAGCCATCTGGTGCCAGAGATCTGATGCTGCCTGTCAAGAGATATGCACCCAGAGAGGTGATTCTATCAGTAGATACCCAGATAGACTCGGATAGACCCAGATAGACTCGGATAGACCCAGGCATGGTCAGGTGTTCCAGTGTGCTACAGGTGTTTCAAATGTCCCACCCCCCTCCTCTCTTAGGACCCCACTCCCCCCTCAGCACCACCTGCGCCTGGGGTAGCTGTAGCCATCGGTGGCCTACAAATAAAACAGCTGGTCATGAAACTTCTTAGACACTTTAATTTAACTCTCTCCATGCTGGAAGCAACCTGAGATGCCCTGAAGAGCAGTAACTGTGTCAGATCCAGCAGGGAGAGGGTTAAGATAGTCGGACGACTTTCAGGAGCTGGTCCTAGATAGATCTATGTTTCAAGGTAATCTTTTATAGCAAGCGCTGCTACCTGTTGTTTCATCTCTCGTTTTATGCAACTACAACCAGGAGTGTTTATTGGGTGTGGAATGGGTCCGCTGTAAGGCTAAGGAGGTCTACCTGATCATTTCTAAGACAGGCCCCCATTCCACAAAGTGATCTTAGCACTACGATGTACTATGGAATGAGACCAAAGAAAGATAATGCTGAAATACTGCAATTGTTTTAATGGAAAGGGAGATTGTCTTAATAATAATAAAAATAATAATAATAATGTGCACATTTATATTGCACTCGAAAGTGCTACATTATAAGCCTGCTCAATAGATCAGTATGCTCTCATTTTCCTTCTCAATTTTATTTTATTTTTTTTAAATTATTATTATTATTAGTAGTAGTATTAGTAGTAGTAGTAATATTGTCTATATTATCATTACTTTAAACAAAACATAACAAAAGTTTTATTATTATTATTTAACAAATATTATTATTATTATTTTCTTTTAAAATACTATAAAATAGCAGACTATGATTTGCTATAAACAGTTGGGCATGTCTAGATTTCTATTGCAGTAGAAGTTAAAGATTCTCTAGTCTCCTTTCATATACATACATATTAAGACCAATTGGCAGAACTGATATACAAACGATTTACTTTCACCCCTCCCTTGAGACAACAGATAGGATAAGTTCATGGGCGTCAGAGATGTTTATCAAGTTGTAGACATTTTGTATCTGTTTCCTAGAATTGAATTTTCATTAGCAACATCGATTTGACAACATCGTTTCGTTTATGCTCCTTTCTGGCGGATGAAAGGGAGGGAAATACTCTTTTACGAAAATTCTTCTTGTCCATGAGTTTCCATTAGATAGGAGATAATGTATGGCTGACCAGAGAGGCCAAGTCCTGAGCGAAGTGGCTAAGTCCTGATATTATCTGCACGTGTTTACGGAGAGGACAAGCGAGTATGCCTATGGCTTCAGGCAGAACATGGAGGACGACTGCAGTTGGACGTCTTCAGAGGCATGAACATCATTTAGTGCATGTTCCAGATCACTATAAATGTTGGAAGGGTCGATGTGTCTTCAAATCCCCCCTTCAACATTAATGTTAGTATAGTCTAACTGTTCACCTAGGTTAGATGGGTCAATTCTGAAGTATTGTAAATGGTTTATGTGCAATTGCAGTTGGATATGTCTTGAGACCCATGAACACCATTTACGGTAGTGCATGTTCCAGCTCAGTGCAAATGTCCACCAAGGTTAGAAGGGTCGATTCCGGTAGCATTGTAAGTGGTATATGTGCAATTGGAGTTAGATGTGTCTTCAAACCCCCCTTCAACATTAATGTGCATGTTGCAGGTTAGTGTAAATGTCCAGCTACATTGGATGGGTCATTTCTGAAGTGGTCTGTGTGCAATATTGCAGTGGGACATGGGACTCTACAACATTCATATGCATGTTGCAGCTCGGTCTAAATGTCCCACCCAGATGGGTCATTTCTGAAGTATAGCAAGTTGGTCTATGTGCAATTGCAGTTGGATGTACCTTCAGACCGCCTTCAACATTAATATGCATGTTGCAGGTTAGTCTTGGTTGGATTGGTCTGTCCTGAAGTATTGTAAGTGGTCTATGTGCAATTTGCAGTTGGATGTGTCTTCAGACTTCCCAACAACATTTGGAGACATGTTGCACAGTGGTAGAATTGAAACAGGACGACCACCAATCCTGGGATTCGAACCCGAGTTGCTGGATTGCGAGTCCAATACTGTACCGACTGAGCCAAAGGGGGGTAACCCTGCTGGCCGAGACCAGTAGGAGCATCTTATATCACACCAGGCTACAGAACTTAGCAATTGAGTAGTGGTAGAATAGCCACTGGATGTTGCACAGTGAATATTCACTGGATGTTGTAGAAGAGATGCTAGATGTTGCTCAGTAGAGCTACAGGATTTTACATAGTAGTAGAAGAGATGCTAAATGTTGCTTAGTAGTAACTAGCTACTGAATGTTGCTGCACTGTTGTAGAAGAGATGCTGTTGCACAGTAGAGCTACTGGATGTTATATAGTAGTAGAAGAGTTGATAGATGTTGCTTAGTAGTAACTAGCTACTGGATGTTGCTGCACAGTTGTAGAAGAGATGATGTTGCACAGTAGAGCTACTGGATGTTGCACAGTAGTAGCCAGCCACTGGGAATTGCTGCACAGCGATGTAACAACCAATACATGCACAGCCCTTGTATCTTCCGCAATCCAGACCACTGTCCCGACTGTTATTTATTGCCTAGTTTAGCCTCCCATCTCTCTCCTCTCTAGCTGTGCACTTGCCTGCAGGACCCGAGTCAATGGGGTTACAATAAATCTCCTCCCTTGTCTTTCCTGTGTATTTATCTTCCCCCTTCTCTCTCTACACGTATTTCTTCTGTTCTGGTGTCGATTCCGCTCTGCCCATTGGATGAGCCGGTGTCCTCCCTGCGGTGAGATTCCTCGCCTCGAGTCGTTCGGCCGATAAATATTGTGCATGTTGAATCGAAACCAGATTTTGTTGTCTGCTCGATCATCATCGAGGTTCAGGATTGCCAGAAGTATCAACAGAAGGTGGTTGGCTACTTTGGCGGTGTTTTCGACATGAGCTGAAATGTACTGAGATTGTTCCTCAATGCTTGTCCTTGACTGATATATATTCACAGAATCATACTTGAAAATGCTGCCTGCGTCATACTTGAATTTGCTGTCTATGCTTCACTTGAATTTGCTTCCTCTATGTACTTGAATTTGCTGTCTGGGCTCAGCTTGAATTTACTGCCTCATGTCCTTAAATTTTCTGCCTTGAATTTGCTGCTTCATGTCCTTGAATTTGCTGCTTCGTGTCCTTGAATTTGCTGCCTCATGTCCTTGAATTTTCTGCCTTGAATGTGCTTGAATTTGCTGCCAGGGTTGTACTTGAATTTATTTCCCCGACACTTGAATTTGCTGCCTCGGCTCACTTGAAAATGCAGCAAATTTTCTGCCTTGGCAGTACTTGAATTTCCTGCCGATTAATTTCCAGTGGCCAGAACTGTGCAGATATTAACTGCAAGCTCTGTGTGCTGTGGTCGTGTCTATCATGTAGTGTATAGGAGAGCCAAGTTTTCGTTGCATATATAATCAATAAAGTGGCTCGTTTTACTCTCACTTTATTACAATTCTGTCCATCCCAATCTTTGGAACGGGGAGAAAACGGAATAAGCATCCAATATATTTTCTGATTTACCCTCTCCATGCTGGAGGCAACCGGATATGCCCAAAAGAGCCGTGACTGCCCAATCCAGCAGAGGGAAAGTTAAATTTTGCATTTAATTTTGTTTACCTTTTTTATGATTGATGTTCAGATTTGTTTTATATTGTAAAATAAAGGTTATTCGTTTGTCTATACTTTCCACGAGTAACAAGTAATTGGATGTGTGAACTTGTTGACATAATACGTGCACTTATGGCACTATATCTACAGAGCATTCATATGACATCACGGCCCATTCATATAACAGTATCCATTGACAGTTAAGACCTAAATGCACACCAGACATGATTACCGATTATCAGGGTGGCATTTGTCCCAACAGCGATGATGCATTAAGACCGAGTCTTGCAGACTAAATGCGACTGTCTCCACAATTTTTTGCCGTGATTCGTTTAAATTGATGCTGATCCTGTTTGGGGATATTGCATACCAAATATAGAAATACCAGGACATTCCTTTCTCGCCCTAAATACGACTAGAGTAATCAACGCGTGGGAATTATAAAATAGTCGTATCCTGGAAAAGTACCAATGAGGACCTAATCCTTAGCTGATTATCTTCTATAATAAAACTGGCTATCATGCTATCGGGGTGCTTGCTTGACATGTGATAATAGCGTCACTGCAAACAGGTACTCGCCTTGTTTCGTAATACTTTCAGACGCCGTCGGTAAATAATTATCAGTTTGTGTCGTTTCCTACATAATTATCACCACTGAATAGCAATGGCATGAGTCTATTAATAGACCGAATATGTTTAAGTATGGATGATCATATTTTGTTGTCCAAATTTGATTAGAATATGATAAGACACCTATAGCGCCATGAGTATGTGTACGACATGAAATTGGTGTGTTATAAATATGCATTATTATTATTATTATTATTATTATTATTATTTTTATTAATTTTTAAAAGAAAATATTTATTTTATCAGAACTTACTATTATTTGAATACTATTATGCTATTATACTAGAATACTATTATGCAATTGAAATTAAAGTAGAAAGTTAAAATTATTCATTGTTGAAATAATACAAAGGTAAATATTTATTTTTAATTGATAAAATGTAGTGGAATTCAATAATAATCGTTCATCGAGCAGTTTCTCTCAAATTCTTGTTTCTAACGCCGAGTGTAATTCACCGATAAGCATTGATCAACCAAAGCAGTCTCTCCGAAACTCTGGGCCTGAGCTTCCACCAGATCTCGGCGAACGCCTCCCTAAATGTCAGTGAGCAGAAACACAGTATCGGTCGAGTGGATTTTCATTTATAAAAACACAATGACCTCGTTGAGTCGGCAAAAGCTGATACGATTGCACGTAATTGCCGACGGTCGGACAAATGCAGGCGCCTCGGCGAGAGTGATGGAAAGAAATGCCGACTTCGGTTGATTCCGTTTGTGGGCCACATGCCCGCGGGCTGCAATATTCCGTATATTCCGACCTGTCTGCCCAGTTCCGGGGATTCCAGAATAGTCGCCATCGCAACAGGCACAGTGGTGTTGTCTAGGGTTCGAGGCTAGTTAAATTTGTGGCGAAATGGCAGCAAAAAAATAAGTAAATTGTTGGCGTTAACTATAGCAACGATGTATACAGATTTGTGTACAAATTGATAACCGATATCTATTGCTGGGCCGATGTTTTTAATTTCAGTCGAGCATGTTTTGGAATTTGGAATGATTGAATTTTTATTGAAGTCTGGACAATTGGATTTCCATGGATTAAAATTAGCTATTTAAAAAAATAATTTCAAATTTCTTTAATGACTTGGAAATCTACATAATTTGTGTATCTACTATGACTGCTTTCTTTATGAAGATGTTACCATGTATTACTAGCCAATTTATATCCATTTTATTTCAATTGATTGATTTTCTTGTAATAATATAATTTAATATATTTTTACATAAAATTTCCATGAGCTTTCTCGCATAACTTGCAATCTTCCATTCCTAGATTTTCGTAGATAATCTCAATTTTTCTCAACCTTAATGGATTTTGTATTCTATTATCCATCCCCAAAACTTAATTATGACTCCAACTGCACTTAACACTATTGGCCTTGCATACTTTATTTTATCTACAATAAAAATGTTCGGATCATTTGTATCGCTAGTCAAATCCACAGGTTTTACTTGACCGAGAAAACCCTGTTTTTAGTATCTCAATAGAACCCACTTATTGAGAAAAGGTCCCAAGGACTCCTGTTTGAACAATGCTGATTTAGGAGACCTGTGAGATTGACAAACAGTATTTTTTGCTATTTATTCTTGCATTTACATTCGATTGGCTTCGTCACTCTAACCAGTAATAATATGTAGGAGGTTCCCAGAACTTTCCCTTCCTATTAAAAGAAAAATACCATTTCCTCTCTCTTCTTTTATTGAGGAATCCTTAAAGAATTAATCTTCTAGCATCACCATTTCAAAGGCAATTTGTTATTCAATTCAAATTCTCTTTTGTAATAGGATAGATCTGTTTTACTTTATAGTGGAGGAGATCTTCACAACTCCATATTATTATTATTATTATTATTTATTATTATTATTATTATTACATAGTAGTAGTAGCAGTATTAATAGTAGTAGTAGTATAATGGTATTATTATTATTATTATTATTATTATTATTAGAGAGGTTGAAATCATCTATTCTCCTTTGTAGGGGGCGAGATCCCTTTCTTGAACTGCACAACAACTCCCTAAGGTGCCCAAATTCCTTTGCATCCATGTCTTTACTTTCGGATTTCTCCAACAGCATGTCTCCCAGACTGAGAACAAGCATTATTTGATCAATACAGGGGAATGAGGGCCGTTGAGCACTCTTCGAGATGAGTTAGAGACTTGTATTGATTGTTTGTCGATGTATGGAAACCCATACTCGCAATCACCTACCTCGTATAGAATTATTGATATTGTCATTTTTGCAGACTTGAACCTGCCTCATCAAAGCCAGGCATGTAATTAATCCTGATATCGATGAATCGGCGGAGATACGAGAGAAAAAAATGACACCTGTTCACTGCTGTGCGGGGCATTGGTTCTCGAAGCTCTCGTATACACTGTGAGACCAATAGCGCTATTGTATGTGTCTGATCGGCGTGTATATGAGATCGCTATGAGAGCACTATGGTCCCATAATAATATTTTATGCAGAGGGGTGACATCCAAAAGATGGAACATGCAAAAAGGCGTAATTTGAGACCATAAATTATTGCGCTATTGTAAATTCCTGATCGGTGTGTATAAGCGATTGCTGATTGATTGAATTAATGTTTTACGTTGCGGCGGGAATATCTCACCTATAGCTACGAGAGCACTATGGTCTCATAATTATATTTTATGTAGAGGGGTGACATCCAAAAGATGGAACGGGCAAAAAGGCGTAATTTGAGACCATATTGCACTATTGTAAATTCCCGTCAGCGTGTATACGAGATTGCTACGAGGGCACTATGGTCTAATAATAATATTTTATGTAGAGGGGTGACATCCAAAAGATGTGCTTCTTCTTGTGAACTTTATGCTACACCTCTGTGTTACACGTGTGACATGTGTGAACTCTTGTTACAGCTCGGATACACGTGAACATTTAATGTAACTTTGTGGTACTTTTCATACACCTCCCGTGACATGTGTACTCTTGTTACACATCTGATACACGTGAACATTTAATGTACCTTTGTGGTACTTTTCATACACCTCATGTGACATGTGTACTCTTGTTACACATCTGATACATGTGAACATTTAATGTACCTTTGTGGTACTTTTCATACACCTCATGTGACATGTGTACTCTTGTTACACCTGTAACGCGATACACCACAAAGAAATTGGCTAGTTCAAACTGGTAATTGCGCCACATTGTTTTTCTTCCCACAAATCAGTTTGAGTAGAATCTGACCTCTCTGTTCCTGTGCATCGTCACGTATCCATGGCAACGCAACATTTACCTTTGTTCTCCTAATTACGAGAAAAATGTTTAACAGCGTCCAGACTGGGGAAAATAGTCTTGTTACCAAGGCATATCACTGTACGCTCAGTTGGTGTGGGGATGGAATAATTGTCCGACAATTGATTGGGAAGCATAGTATGCCACTCATTAGTATGAGCGCGCTCAAAATATACATCCCAATTAAAAGAAAAACGGATCCAGCTTCAAATAGCTACCCCTGGATGAAATGGGAGGTCTTTGGCCTGGATAGAATTAATTGTGTTTTGGTCTATTGAATTTCTAGTTTAGTTTGGAAAGCATTAATTTGAAAGTTGTTCTTTTATATTTGTAGCTTTATATGGAAGACATTAATTCGAAAGTTGTTCTTTTATATGTGTAAATGTAGCTTAGACTTGTGTAGACAAATTAATCAAATTTACTACTTTCAGGTAAAAATACGTTTGTCCTTGAACTTTGTCAACAAACTGTGATTGTAGGGCATTCATTCAAAAGTTGTTCTTTTATATGTTTTGTTTGATGGACTTTTAGATGGGTTTAGGTTATTACAGCTAACACGTAATTCTGAAATGTTATTTATGTCTGAAATAGCATTTGTGCTTGTATGCAGGGCTATGTGTGTGCTGATTGGAGATTCTGAAAGTAAACATGGAAAGCATTATCACAATTAATTATAACTGGGTTAGGAGTTTGTATATTTTATTTTTTCTAGTAGCAAGCAACAATGACTCTATTCCAATTTTTTCTATATGGTATATATTCATGTTTTTATTTGAGATTATATCAACCATTCTGTAAATGTTGCCATTGTCGCAAATGGGTGAAAGATTCCTGCAGCAATGTTAAACTGCATAATCACTATAACGCTCAATTTTGCCATTATTCATTTTTTTTCATATTTTGTATAAAATGTTAAAAGTGCAACATCTCTGGTATATATTTATAGTGTGATGTTTGTTGATAACGACCATACAGCTTGTATTGAGGGTCACTTCAGGTAACTGATTGTGGCCCTTTCATTCATCCATAATCTCTTCATGCTTATGTCACTGCAGGAACTGTAAGCCTAATGGGCATTTCTAATGCATGTGATAACTTCTATATTACATGTCTCCCATACTAGCAGAACAATCATTCATTTATTTAAAGGCATTCAGTCATATTTTTCAATGATCAAGTGTTTTTTGTTTTGTTTTTATTCAGAATATTTTTTCTTGGAATGCAAATTGCAATCATTTTTGTACTACCTAAAACATTGCGATAATATAGCAAAACATTGATAACAATTGTGTTATGAGGAGGAAGTTACTTGTTGAATAAAATACAACATTTGACTATTTAAATCGATACATTTTCATATAATAATTTGGTTTGACAATTATTCTGGTGATTCAGTCTGTGTTCAAGAAAATAAATCCGTACAAAGTTCCTCTAACTTAAAGAAAATCAGTACAGTATTCGACAAACAGTAACAATTTTGATATCAAGACACATGCCTAGTCCAGATTTAAGTCGCCACGACAACCAGACAACCCCCGCCATGCCACAACCTCATTCACTGACGACCAACAAATGTCCCTCGCAGAGCTCCATATATCTGAATCGTCTCAATTCGACTTGTGTATCACCCACTGCATTACTGACAACACCGGTCTGTGGAGACCGCGATCTTAAAGACCGTCTACAAGTGGATGCGGCAGCGGTGGCAGAAGTAGTGGCAGAAGTGGTGCCAGAAGCAGCACATTTTGGGGTTGTAATGTTGTTATTCCATAACTCACTGCGCCACATGAACGGCGGTAGGTTAGGAGGACCCAGCAACAACGCAGACCGCAGTCGAGGCAGCGGAGGTACGGTACACCGCCGCGACTGTCACGTCAAGGTACAGTACCAGCGGGGCATCGCTTCCTATTGATCGCGGATGGCAGTTTTTGCTGCGGGATTTGTCGTGTGTCGTGTGTGTGTGTGCGAGACATCTGTGTCTTGGCGCTGGCAGTACTCCACAAGGACGCAACGGATGAGACTAACGAAGACTAATTTTCATGAAGTCGTGTTTATGTTGTGATTCGGGCGCATGTGGGTTTTTGTATTAAATGCAAATATTGCGTGAGATTAGGGTATTCGAGGGAAATGGTTGAAATTCTCAAGGACTACTTTCTTGGAGACTGAGTTGTGTTTATATTTTGATTCCGGTGATTATGAGATTTATATGAAATACAATTAATGTATCCGGTATGATATACAATAGTGGAATTTATTTATTAGGGCATATGAGGGAAATTGTTTACATTCTCCAAGGCTACATTCCTGAAGAGAGAATCAATGTTTATTTTGTGATTCAGGCATTTGTGAATTTAGTATGAAACACTATTTATTACTAATTTATTTATTATTTATTACTAATTTATTTATTATTTATTACTAATTATTGTGTCGGGGATCAATGTGGAATTTATGGTATGGTATTTGAGGGAAATGGTTGAAATTCTCCGACCATTTTCTTGGAGACTGAGTAATGTTTATGTTGTGATTCGGGTGCATACGTGAGTTTAGTCCGCAGTGACGTTAAACTCCATATTCACTCACTCACTCACGTGAGTTTAGTATGACTTACAATTATTGTGTCAGGTATGATATATCGGTGTGGAATTTATGGCTTGTGAGGGAAATGGTTGACATTCTTGAAGATTACTTTCTTGAAGAGTGACTGTGATTCATGTAGATATGAGTTTTGTATGAAGTACAGATATCATTACCTTTGGGATATCAGTGTGGAAAGTTCAAATGAGGAAACATTTTCAGAATTAAGTTGTGATTTGAATACTTATTATATTTGTGTTTATAAATTAATTTAATATGAAATATATCCTGTGAAATATCAGAGAAAACCTGGCACATGAGGAAATCAATGTATTCATATTTGTAATTATTTTTGTGATTGTTATACCAGGGCCCGAGATTACGAAACTTTCTGAGCACAAAAACGTACTCAGACTATGACGTCACATGACATTTTATGAACACAATTCTGAGTTGAGCACAGAAACGCACTTAGAAAAGTTTCGTAATCTCGGGGCCTGGTCCCGTCTAATGCTAATTACGGCATATGCATATAACGGACAGAAATAGCCGATCCGAATGAGTACGTTATATACAATGTCTACTTTATTATTATGGATAGTCTATATATATACAGTAGATCTTGCATCTAACAGCCTCTCATAAACCGGACACTCGCTTATAACGTACTGAATCTGAATATGCATATAACGGACAAAAATAGCCGGTCCCAATGAGAACCATCAGAACAATTACTGATTCACATACAAGTAATACTACTGTCAGGACCGTCTCCATGGATTATTTTAACTATGGAATAATCGGAACGATTCATATACAGTCGACCTCGCATATAACAGACTCACTGGGACCAGCTATTTCTGTCCGTTATATGCAATTGGCATTAGACGGGACCTGGGACTTCAGATTCAGTCCGTTATATGCGAGTGTCTGCTTTATCCGAGGCCGGTATATGCAAGGTCTACTGTATATGGAAACATTCACACAAAAGTACTAAAGTACAATCGGAACTGACCACACACATAGTGTACACTTGGAAGAGTTCATAAGGAACCAATGAGCTGCCTGCCATCTCTTGTGAACAAATTTACATTGAAGAAACATTGTGAGGCAATGCTTGTTAACCCTCTCAATGTTAAATTAGACATTGCCACTGCTCTTTAGGGCTTCTCTAGCATGGAGAGAGTTAACAGTGTAGTCACCATTGGTTAATTTGCACTGCCCCTGTTAGTTTTATCAAAACATGATTACAGGCTTCCCCCCCCCCCACCATCAACAGATCATCACAGTTATGAGATAAATTTTAGTGAATTTTTAAACTTCTTTACTATCTTATTTGGACATTTTTTAGTGATCAAAATTGGAAATAATTTATTATTCAATAAACAATGCTTCATAAAAAAAAATACATCTTGGAAATGTATTGCTTTTTCCAGGTTTAAGCAAATCGCGAGCGTCGTCCATAACGGATCTGGGCGACGTGGAGACAGGAGACCGAGTGATAGTAGCGGGTCAGAGGAAAGGCACAGTTAGGTTCGCGGGAGAAACCAAGTTTGCACCAGGTATGTGAAGAACTGCGATCAGACCCCAAGATTACGAAACCTTTCAAGTACAATTTCATCCTCACTGAAATTTTATTTGGGAATTTATGAACAACATTTTCAGTTGAAAGTTAAGAGAGCTTCGAGAAACGATACCCAGGTTACCAGGATGAGGTGGTCTCAGCTGATTATTAATCTTAACCTTGTAATTGGAGCTAATTCTGCGGTTGATTTAGACTATGTAATGGTTGTTGCACGCCTGCCTACACATATTATTTTGCAGGCATGTGGTACGGAATTGAACTGGACAAACCAGCCGGGAAGAACGACGGATGTGTTAACGGAGAACGCTACTTCTCCTGCAAGTCCAAGTTTGGCGTGTTTGCGCCACTTTCGAGAATACAGAAGTACGGAACTCTTTTTTTCATTGGGTGTTCTATTCCGGTGTCAGTTGCATGAAGAATTATCAAGGTGTTATTTGTACAGTGCATTAGTTTATCAGCAATTTTAGACATCCCTTGCTTGCAGGGATCGAAATTAACACTAGACCTCTAGCCCGGGGCATTTTGCCCAATGCTAAAGGTATCCTAATGACTAGTAGAAATTCATAGCATTTGTATCACTAATCGGGCTAGTAAGTTTTAAAGTTAGTTTCTATCGCTGCTTGCTTGTTAGGCATTATATTTCAATGACCAGTTTGTTAGACTGTTAAGTTGTCTGAAGTTTGCTTGCAATTAAGTTACAGTGTAAACAATGTTCTTGGTATAATGGTTTTAATGTTTATTGACATACTCATGATACTGAAGTTTACATTGGACACTGTACATGCTGAAACACAAAATATGTTGCATTCTGAGTTACTTGCCCGCAGTGCTAGTCGGGGCAACTTGCAAAGGCACAAAATACAGTACACCTTGTATATAACGTACTCATTGGGACCGGCTATTTTTGTCTGTTATATGCGAAGTCCATAATACGCATTTGTCGTAATTAGCTGTAGACGGGGACCGGGATTCAGTCCATTATAGGCGAGTGTACGGTTTAATCTGAGGACGGTATATGCAAGGTCTACTGTATCCTATTTTTTTGCCCGCAGTGCAATTGAGGTTGCCTGTGTATGTCGGCCATATTTTTGTCTAGAGTCCTGCATGTAAATTTCCAACGAACGATTTCATCTACCAAATGTTTACGTGATATTTTGGAGTTGTTCTATGTCGGTTCTAATTTTTAAAAGCACATGTGTGAAATCTGTTTCAGATTAGGCAATCGTAAGTTTGACTCTGACGAGTCACTGGACACCATCAGTTGGGGCGCTGTCTCCGAGAGAGTGGACAAACGGATGCCAGGTATGAACACAGCATCTTCCTGATCGTCGTCTCTGATCATACCGTATTAGTCAGAACATCCAAGCATGATATATATAAGATGTTGTGCCTAGCTTTTGTGATCAAGCTCATTGGCATCACAATTTCATTAATCATACGCTCATTTCGAAAAACGGATAAAAATTCAATTCGTTTGTCCAGTTATCATTATTAGTAGCTATATGTGTAGTTTACAGAACACCCAGACTAATCTAACAAAGATATGTCATTGTTATCATGACTGTTTGCAGTTTATGTTGACATTGAATGATAACTAATCTGATATTTGGCAATATTCATATTTAAGATAAAATTTATTTGATAACGTCCATAAAATAATAAATATAATATCCTAATATTCATTTACAGATTACAATGATCTGTACTATAACTTCATTTAATATGAATTATATTCACAAATAATGCAGAATTAAATGTTCAACAACTGTTCAGTATATATCGGAATTGCCTATTTAATGTATTACCCAATATTGGCATAATACGGTATGCTCAAAGTTACCATTTTTTCCAAGGAGCTATTTGGCTCCTGTATAGCCATAAACACTTAAAATATGTGAAATATTGGTAGCCAAATGCAAAATTAGGTCACCATGGCTCCCAAATTAGTCGCTAAATTGAGCCCTGGGAGATGATGATATGCTATCGAGCAATATCTCAATCTATGTATGTACTCTATTTTGATTTGTACATGTTATACATTAAAATGTCATGGAATAAGATGTCACAATGCAATTGCACTGCAGCTTAATCCTTGACTGCACACAACACAAATCCTTATGAAATGCAATGTTTCTCCTTGAATGACTTCAGAATTATTTTATGTGATGAAAATATTATGTGATAAAATATTATTACCCTCATATATAAAAATATCAACCCTGTCTTAAAAAACAACAAGACTCACATTTATGTTACCTTTGTTGAAGTATGTGATACATGTATTTGATATCGACAGACAGACATGTGCAAGATTTTCCCTGCTGGAGTAGGTACAGACCCTGCTATTTATAGTAGGCCATCTCCGGAGAGAGCGTTAACTGATCAGCAAATAAACAAATTAAAAAACAAATCTGGATCATTATCAGTTTCTGGAAAAGTTCGGCCAGTATTTCATAAAGGGGCTAAGTCATTTTTTGCTATATATTTGGTCATCAAAAACTGACTTAAGCCCCTTTACGAATACCGGCCTTGATGTACATATAACTGATGTCTTTAAATATGCCGACAACTGGTAGGTATATTCCTTCATCGCCTCATTGCGTGTGATATTGTTGCTTCAGCTCCCAGCATTACCAGCCTATTGAACTCCACCCCTGTAAGGTCCTCTCCCAAGACGTGAGTGTGTGTGTTATGGCGCGGTCACACCCAAAACGATAACGAGATTGTCAAAAAAAAAAAGAAGAAAAAATTAGTGCAAAATATACAGTATCACGCCTGGAAAATTTATGAAACTTTTTGAGTATGATTTCATGCTCAAACTCACCATTTTGTTGACAATTCCACATATAAAATTTGAACTTGAGCACAAAATTATTATCTGAAAGTTTCATAATTTCTCAAGTCCTGGTGACACAGTTATGATAACGCTAAAAAGGTTTCGTTAGTGTGACCGCTACACCGAAACTAAATTCATAAAGTTTTTCTCGTAACGGTTATAAGTGTGACCGCTGGACATTTGTAGTTATTAGTTAATATTATGCAAATTAGAAATGCCAATTTTTCAAGAAATGTCAAAAATCATTGCCACGAAACATCTTTGACGAGAACTAATGTACATGCAGATACATTTGTTTTTATAAAGCAAATTCAGGATTGTGGTATTCCCGCGGTCGTCCCGCCTCTGCACTATGCCACCCCTTGCTGCACTCCAGGGTATCGTTCCACGAAGCTCTCTTATCCGCTATCACTCAGACCATAGTGCTCTCATAAGTGCTCTATCCCCCATGTAAAAGAGATCACTACAAGAGCGCTGTGGTCTCATAGTAGATAATATAAGAGAGCTTTGTAAATCAATCTCCTGGTAGTTTTGAATAGACAGTTGCTTCCAAAGAATTTCGGTCAAACCCAGGAATTTGCCACTACCATGCTTGCAGTAGCTACGGAATGTTTGAGTACTGTAGCATACATCATTACAGTTATTTGCGTGCGTTCACCGTTACATTTTGACTATTCAGTGTAAAAGCTGCCTGTGTTTTAATTTCCTTGAGAAACTGTTTTTTTTTGTTAACATACAAGGATATGTAGTGTAAAACGCAAAAATAGTAAATGCATTTAGTATACAGTAGACCTCGCATATACTGGCCTCGGATAAACCGGACACTCGCGTATAACGGACTGAATCTGAACTCCCAGGTCCCGCTAATTGCGACATATGCGTATAACAGACTTCGCATATAACGGACAGAAATATCCGGTCCCAATGAGTCCGTTATATGCAAGGTCTAATTTATATGTAAAGTCTAGAGCCCTTGGTATCATTTCTCGAAGCTCTCATATCTACTATGAGATCATAAGGACTTGCACAGCGATCTCTAATACATGGGCATCGTGCACTCACGATAGCTCTAGACTATGGTCTCAGTGGATATGAGCTTCGAGAAACGATACCCTGAGTGTCTGGCAGATAGTGAACGTATTTACTGACAATGACAGGTAAAACGTTCTCTTTCAGACCTCGATCCAATTCCAACATCATGCGAACTCCAGGACAAAGCTCTAATCTGAAGCTAGAACCTGGCATCTCTGTGTTGTGTAACAACGAACTGGGTGAGTGTTCCATGTCACTAGGAGTTAAAATCAAGTAGCCCTAATGCTGGTCGCACACTAGCGATTTCCGTCGCCAATTGTGCGCTGGTCGGCGATTGCGATTTTTAGTCTCGCACACTAGCTAGCATGTTTTGATATTTGGAGCACCGCACACTAGGCGATCGAAACCCGACGGGAATCGCTAGTGTGCGACCACTATTAGGAATGTAGTGTTTAACTGGAATGCCACCGAACTATTACTAAAATCTCTGTTGCATTGTTACCTTCAGGTGTCATAAGGTACGTCGGACCCACAGACTTCGGGGAGGGCACGTGGCTGGGGGTGGAGCTACGCATTGCCAAGGGCAAGAACGACGGCAGCGTGCAGGGCAAGCGGTACTTCACGTGTAAACCTGAACACGGACTTCTGGTCAGACCAAGCAAGGTGTTTGTGCGAGGTATTAGCGGAGCTAGGCTGATGTCGGACCACCAGAATTCTCCGGAATCGAGTCGGCACGGAAGTGTGGAGATAAACCAACACAGCAGCCCGGACTTGAGTCGACATGGCAGCGCTAACGAGCATCGACCTAACGGACTCAGTTCAGACTCGAGCCATCACCGACCATAGATCTGTCTGTACCTGTGAATTTACCCTTCCATTTGTGTGCGTGGAAAACTGTTAATGAACTGTTTACCCATTGCTGTTGACGAATTGTTTACCCCCATACCTGTTGACCATCTGTTTACCCATATATGTTTACCCATCCTCATTAACTGTTTACCAGTCCCTGTTTATCCATTCCTGTTTATCAGTCGCCATTAAATCATTTAGCAATGCCCATTGATCATATTCTCAAGCCCCCACCCCCCCCACCCCCATTCATGTTTGTCATCACATACCGCTGTGATGTAAAACAATAATTCATACATCCATCCCTGTTTATCCTTTGTTTACCAACAGGTTTCCAGATCCAAATTAACACATCCCAGTTATTGGCATTAACCAACTCCTTATAAATATTACCCACTGTTTCCCCATCCAAACAATTTACCAATCTTCTACCCAATTGTTTATCCATAGCCAAATGTTCTCCCCCATCAATGTTTACCCGGTAAATATTTATCCCCCATTAACCATTTTCCAATCAATGTTTACCAACTGTACAACATTTTTCCAATCCCACTTAACCCAATTGTTTACCCATTCATGTTGTTAACCGACCATTGTTCCACTGTTTACCGATCCCTATTTACCCACTGTTTACCCGTCCCAGTAAAAGGCTTGGTATTGGTGAAGATCTGATGATGGTGCATCACACTGTACCGCTGAATGTCCAACCCAGGATAGCACTGTTTGTATCTCATAACGACTGACCGTAAAAACATTGCTATGGACTCGTCTAAACTCGTCGCGAAGCATTCCGACCGAAAGATAGCCGTGAATATAGGAAACCGATCTGAGAAGCATTCTGTGACCCAGAATTAGATAATATATGCTAGGATGTATACTGTCCTCTGATTGGTGTATGATGTATACTGTCCTCTGATTGGTGTATGATGTATACTGTCCTCTGATTGGGGTATGATGTATACTGTCCTCTGATTGGGGTAATTATGATATATGCTGTCCACTCATTGGTCAATGTATGATGCATGCTGTCCACTCATTGGACGATGTATGATATATGCTGTCCACTCATTGGACAATGTATGATGCATGCTGTCCACTCATTGGACAGTTGCTCTTGACGCGCTAGGATGTACACTCTCCACTCATTGAACAGTGCCCTTCATAGACTATGATTGGACAATACTTGACAACCTATGATGTATACTGTTCATTGATTGGACAATACATGACACCGATGATGTATACTGTCCACTGATTGGACAAATGTCTCCACCTCTTGCATTCCACATCTCAGATGTACTGCTGGGTTCTAATCCAACGATTGATCATTTTCATCGCAATATGTATTATATCACACCAATCATCATTCAAACAGGAAATGTTCACAAATAACAAGTTAAAAGTCCCATTATGAAGAGATTTTCTAGGGAAAAGATAATTATTTTGAATATTTATTTTCTCAAGTTGTTTGTTCATGTCAAATTCGGACGTATTTAACAGTATTTTTCAGACCGCTAGGACAATTTACATTTTCAATGTATGCTGTTCGTCAGTTTGTTAGAACATGTCTTTAACCTTGGACCTAAAACATTCAACCTTTGACCTACCATGACACAAGCCAATCAGTCACTAAGGTGATATTTTTTAAATATTTAGTGTCTTTACATTGTTATATTTAAAGGACATCAATATTTCAGATGTAGTTTTATATATATGGTGAAATCTTAAAAGATATTTATGCATATTTTTTTAAAGAATTATTCATCATGTACATTTTGTAAGCATGTCGAAAGCCTCGATATCATTGATTATTTATTTTGATTTATCTGGGTAACTCTGTCCTATTAATCGTCACTGTATGTGGGCGAACGATTACTGCTACAACAAATTACTCACCTAATAATAAAAACAAGTACAGTGCTCCCTCGATATAACGCCCTTCGATGCACCGCAGATTCGGATACAACACAGGGTCCAATGTGGACCCCATTTAAATATATATATATTTTTTTAAATATCTTTTTTTTTTCTCACCAATTATATTCGTTGATATAACACAGGTATTATAATGCGGGTGGCATGTCATGGACCCCAAATTCAGCATTATATCGAGGGAGCACTGTAGTTTTCACCATCACTACCGTATAGGCATGTCAATGTTCTACAGAAATTTGCTGCTTTATTTGTTCTGCAGCAACATCCAGTGATAATCTTGTTCATGCAATACTGAACTTCTCACCGATAAATGTCACACAGAAAGAAGAAAAAAAAGCATCTTTTTGAAGATTGGCAAAGGCGTACACCATGGGCTCATTAAATATGACCTATTGAACTTCTGACAATTACTGTTCTAATTATTTGAAGTACAGTAGACCTCGCATAAACCGGACACTCGCATATAACAGACTGAATCTGAAGTCCCAGTCCCGTCTAAATGCTAATTGCGGAATATGCGTATAACAGACTTATAACGGACTTCGCATATAACGGATAGAAGTAGCCGGTCCGAATGAGTTTGTTATTTTGAGGTCTACTGTATCTCATTTTTGATTGTCATAGAAATAATAACTGTTTTCCTGAAGTGCAAAACCTCTCTTGAAGCATATGACCCCTGAAATTTATTGCAAATGGTCAACAATTATACAAAACCATTACATGTATTACGTGCAATTTGAATAGTAAATAGAAGATCATTTTGATTGCCGAATCCTCAAACCTTGTATTGGGGGAAATACCTGGATAGAATGGCCGTTTCAATAACATGCCTTTCCAAATCGCTGGTTTCCCCACAGGGTTGTTGGGAGTAAATTGGAACCAATGGAGCCGAATCTATGTATTTAATGTACTGCATGTTCTGTTGTTCTGAATGTCATGTAATAAAAAAAAATCGGCATTCTATTCTACCAATGTGAGTGCATGTTGACACCAATCTCTAAAATGGCTCATGTCCAGTATTTTCATGCCTGGTCCTCTCAGTGGTATGTCTTATATCCTGTGAATGATAAAGAGCATAACAACTTTAGTAAATTGCTTTTTGAGATTATACAGTCAAGCACTGTGATGTAAAAAAATAATTCACTCGTTTTCTGGAATAATTCATTAATTATTTTCTGTAAAGATTTAATTCGTTAATAATTGTTCTATTAGTATTCCGTACTGCATATAAGTATAGGTCTTTCATTTACAGTGCCCATGTCTTACTATTTTCTATACCGGTAAATAATGATGTTCAAATTTCAAGTCGCTATGACGATAATCCACCGGTGGCTGAAGTTGAATAGGGCTGAAATGTTTGGTAGACACTTCAAAACAATCTGGGTAATCTTCTAGTTGTGTATGTGCCACGTTTTGTGCAGGTTAAATCTCTAATGTGCGTTCCATAATTCATCTAAAGAAGTAGTTTGTTTCTGAAAGCTTCGTGGTAAGATATAGTTAGATGTTGTCTTTGATGGAAGTGCAGTTAATTATATAGTTAGTCGCCCTCCATCAAAGATTGATGTCAAACTATCTGGCCTAAGTAAGATATTACTTTACAAAATGTAATCGAGTGGTGAACTAATTGAATTCATATTTGTATTCATGTTTGCCTAGTGCCAAAAAGCCAAACTCAACAAGACGCCAGTCAAAACCAGTGGACACTAGAGTTTTAAAATTTTATTTTAATCCAATTTCTAACATTCTAAAGGCCTAAAGTATCTAAAAATATTTCACTGACGCTGTTCGCGTCCTGAGTGGCGTAAAGGCACCGGCAAAAAGACGCTAGCTCAGTCGCATGATGTCATAGGTCATGCGCACTGAGCTAACTATATATAACTCTCTGTGTCCACTGGTAGACTAACCATTTCATTTAGCAAGAATGGGGAAAAGTAAAAAAATATGCGTGGTGAACAACCCAAAATTTTTACCTCCAGATATTTTGACACTTTATCGCCGACGTCGCATATAGGTGAAAGATTCCTGCTGTGATGTAAAATAAAAACTCGCTCATTTTCACGCAACATATTGACCACAGGTTTATTTCAGTATTTGTATATTCTAGTCACAAACTCGCCACTTTCCATCCAATTCTATTTGTGGTGGTTCTATAATGCTGTCAAATATTTGGTATGCTTATCAATATTAGCATAATATTACGTGTGTATGGTTTCGGTACATGTGAAGATCACATCATAACAATTTTCTTCGATGTAATTTCAGTTATTATTGTTAAAGAAATATTATATCGGACTACTTCCTGTTAATATTGTCTGTTGTATTTCCCCTCTAAATGCGGCTTCCAGATTACTGTTAAAATGAAAATAAAAGTTAAGTGCCTTAATTATGTGTTTGTGATTTCTGATCCGTTTTCGCACAAAACCTGTGTATTTATCATTTTTTAAATATTATATATTTTTTTAATTTTAAAGGCATAATATCACAGATATTTATGGTCGTTTGGGACTAGTTCTTAGCTACAACTGCAAAATACATT
>JAVCKZ010055181.1:0-16719 GCA_034780755.1 Lepetodrilus elevatus | reverse complement strand
GTTCATGTTGTTGAGAATGTTCTGGTTTGGAGCGTCAACGCTACTTTACGGGAGGGTCGACGTGCTCGGATACCATGATAATGCAATCGTCTGGACACTGTCTGTCGACTGATGTGAGGTTCCAGTGCCGTCCATGCCATTTGCGTCGCGATGACGAAGTTGTTTCTTAAATGAATAACCGGATGTAATGTTTTTCAATGGACGTTGCCAACCGCGGTCTTGCAATTTTAAACCTGCCTGATGTCTGCCCTGTCTGCTGTAATCATTTCATCAACCTGGTAATGCAAACGCGGGTGCATCCGAACGTTTTTGCAATGGCGGCGTGTGTGACTCCATAATGGACCATACCAACAGTTATCTCTCTGTGTATTGATGTTAGACGTAGTATTTCTTTTGTGTGCTTTTGGTTGTTGTGTTCCTAACATGTCATTTCAGCATTTTTATACCAAAGTCTTGCACCAAAATTTCGTTCTACGGGGCCAGACGTCATTTTGACACAATACACGTTTTTCATGAAAATATTCACTTCATCCCTCTTTTTATCACCCAATACATTTGGTTGTATGCGTACGACATATGTTCGTACCATTTCATACCTATTGTTGAAGTTATATAAACAATTAGATAACTTTTTTACTTGGTATACTTTCTTTTGGACGTTAGTTTATATTGTTTTTCAATTGGGATTTAGTGTCGCTTTCAAGAATCTTTCACTTATGTCACGACTTGTCAGTTTAGAGCAGGAGGAAATCCGCAACATCCGTAGCGCTGAATGTTGCAAAAAGACTCCGAGCACCGGCTGGTACTGTCGACAGACCAAGGATGATATCTGCATTGCCATAGCGCATCATATACATATCGCGTCAGAAATGTAACTGTCGCGAACATTGATGCTGGGTCCCTGGGGCGGAATTTTAACTCGGAACGTTCTACCATTGCGCCATCACCTGCCCCCTGTTAATTGTTAAACGTATATAGAAAACAAGTGGTAGTGCTTACTATACCCAATCCTGGCATTCTAACGGTGCTTAATTCCGTTCAGGAATAACGTCATGTAATAATGTGGTACCACATATATACATACCGTAAAAAGAGTCTTGAACGGAATCAATTCGGATGCTAGTAGACTGTAGGATGCCTATATTAATTATCTAGATATGATTTATGTTATACAATTGGATGAATGCAGGTAAGAACTGTGACGTTTTCTGAATTATCATTTGGTTATGAAGTCCAATAAATAATTATTCAATAACACGAACATGTTTTTGTCTGTAATTCCTTTTATTAGTGTCATTTCTGTGTTAAATACATGTATGGACCGTGCCATCCTCTCACACCAGGGATACTTTATTACGCTCATGACTCACTGCATAGTACCACAGTGAAGTGTGAACGTAATTAAAGGTACCCCTGGGGTGCGAGGATGGGACCGTGCGTGCAATGTATAGTAGACAGACCTCCAAAACCACCAGTATACCGTTGTTTGCAGAATATCGAACTCAGACTGGTGTATGTACGTCTCTATTTTCCTGGTAGAGGAGGCATCGGATATGGTGTATTCGCTGCTTGTCCCCCTGGAACCAAAGTGGAGATAACTCAGAAATAGTGTTGCTGTTGTTGGAAGTTCGAGCCGATTGTGCCCCGAGATTACGAACACAATTCGATTACAAATGCATGTTGAAGGTTTTATTCACAAATCCCAATACAAACGCTGAGCTTGAGCATGAAATAATACTAAAATAAAATTCGTAATATCAGGGACACGATATTATTTACAAGTATGTTTATATTTCTTTGAAGATCTGAAAGGAGCTGAGAATTGTTCATGACCCACAATAGGCAATAGGTCACGAATCATGATGTCATGATCACATTAGCAAAACATGTCCAAAATATGCCCCAGTTCCAGCACAATGAAATAGATGTCGGGTGTTCGGATAGAATGATACTATGAATTATATACTAGTACGTTGGGTTATTTGAAATGGCCAACTAAACTGACGTCTAAAAGAAACGATACAAAGATAATAATGATTCCAATTTATTAAATATAATTTAGATAATGTAAATTAAATGGTCGTGAAACACAACTTCATATATTAACTGGTTATCTATAATACCCAAACATCCTGGGAATCCTTTCTCGAAATTATCTTATCCAAATTTAGAGACCATGCCGCTCTCTTTGCCGATAGCCCAATACCCTGCAAAGAGAGCGTTATTGTCTCTTAGCGGATAAGAGAGCTTTGTAAAAGGATACCCAGGTTATCTGGAAGACAATTATAAACCGGATGTGTAGCCAAAAACCGGTAGATGACCCTTCATCACTGACCTCCAGCGCCACACTTTCCACAGTACTTCTGGCAGTTGTCTTCAACCCACAACTTGAACGAAGGATCGGTGCAGGTTGATTTGTCATACACGCTACATTCTGGATTGGTATCCGCGCATACCGGTGCCGGTGTTGCAAAACCTTTCCAAGAAACACATTGAAATTTAATTATATACCAATGACTAAAAATCTAGACATGTTCAAAGCTAAGCTTAAATCGTAGGCGTATCTATCTATACGCTAAAACATGCCCCGTTTACTATTTGCTATCTATAGTATGGGCATCCTTTCGCTACAGAGGAAGGCAGCAACAGGCATCAATAAAAGTACGCGGCGAATCCAAATGCGCTGCGTTAATCATTACGTGTGGTATAATTGCACGGTGCAGAACGAAATCCAGCTAAGAATGGATTCACTAATTATTATACTTCATGTATCCATGATTATTTTGGAAAGGACAAATTCTTTTTACATAACATTTTATGAAATTCGTTACAATTTTTAGAATAATAATTCGAACGTTATATATGTGTTCGAACACCTAAATTAATGGTCGAAAAGATTGTTATAACGACGCTTACCACCGAAAAGATTGTAATAACGACGCTTACCACCGAAAAGATTGTAATAACGACGCTTATCACCGAAAATATTGTAATAACGACGCTTACCACCGAAAATTTTGTAATAACGACGCTTACCACCGCAGAAGCTGACCAGACTGTAATAACGACACTCACCGCTGCAGAAGCCACAGTAAGCCGGACAGTTATCCTTTGCCCAGTGTGCGTATTCTCCAGTGCAAGTCCCTTTCCCATACAGTCGACAATCCACTTTGTCTTTGCAAACTGCAGTAGTGCATCTTTATATGTTAGTACATGCACCTAGTAGGTTAGTACATGCACGAAGGCGTCGTAACGTCAGGTAATTCAACACACAGGGTTCGTTTTCGTATATGCACGAAGACGTCGTAACCCCAAGTAATTCAACACACAGGATCCTGTGTATCAGATAAACCAATCAGATGGCTTCGATAATGTCAAGTAAATGTACGAAATGCATTTATGACTCAAATTTAATACAGAATTATGACATCGAAAGATTATAAATTGAGGGGTGTGTATAAGTAGATATTACTCACGAACAGGGGGAAGTGTTGTCTGTATGGCATCAACCTTTGCCAGTTCCTGGGCTGTGGTTTAGCATTCAACATAAACAAAAAGAAGGCATGAGTTTATTAGAAGGCACGAGTTTATTATGTGACTGGTGTGTTCTTCGTGTATTACCCAAACGTCATATTAGAGCGTCGACATGTGGCCATGGGTCGAGCCCCGGTCGCGTCATACCAAAATGCGTTATGGATGGTACGTGTTGTTCCCCTGCTTGGGGCTCAGCATCGTGATAAACAATAACTTGTCGGGTGAGACTCAGTTAATAATCTATGATGTTTTATAATATGTATACGTCCGTCACACTACGTTCTGGTAGGACCAACTATTTGCAAACATAATAGTTATACCCACACCATTAAGTAGAGACGCATGAAGCTTTTTGAATGTCCATCTATCCCCAAGTTTTCAAAGTAGGGAATACTCACAAGAACACAATCTACAGAAGTATCGACAGTTGTCCTCTGCCCAGCCCTTGAATTTAGGATCAGAGCACGTGCTCTTGGAATAGGTGTCGCAGTGGTCTATCGTATCTTTACATGGAGGGGGCGTCTTGGCTGGACCTAGAACAGGAATACGTACATTGAATAGGATGTACGTGTGGTGAGTGTGTGTGTGTGTGTGTGTGTGTGTGTGTGTGTGTGTGTGTGTGTGTGTGTGGTTAGTGTGTGTGTGTGCGTGTGTTTGTGTGTGTGTGTGTCTGTCTGTGTGTGTGTGTGTGTGTGTGTGTGTGTGTATGTGTGTGTGTGTGTGTGTATGTGTGTTTGGTGTGTGGTGCGGTGTGTGTGATGGTGGTGTGTGTGTATGCATGTGTGTGTGTGTGTGTTTGTGTGTGTGTGTGTGTGTGTGTGTGGTGGTGGTGGTGTGTGTATGCATGTATGCGTGTGTGTGTGTGTGTGTGTGTGTGTGTGTGTGTGTGTGTGTGTGCTGCGCCAACAAAGACATGAAACAAGTAATTATAAGATCGCATACTGCAATGACTACAAATACCATGAATGCCTACAATATAATAATAATAATAATAATAATAATAATAATAATAATAATAATAGTAATAATAATAATAATAATAACAACACTAGACATAACAATATGTGATTGCTATGGTAGGCATCCTGCAGAAGATCTAGTCTTGTTGAAAAGTTGTTTGTTAATATTGTGAACCTTGCATGGAACGTACTACTATTAATTATTATGAATGCAATTTAGGGCTACACGATGCTCTATGCTCACCCACACAGATTCCACAGTAGTTTGGACAGTTCTTTTTTGCCCATTCCTCGTATGTGCCAATGCATGACTTCTTTCCGTACCGAGGGCAGTTGTCGAGTGTATCCACACAGTCTGAATAATAGACACTCATAGACGATTACTTTAGATTACTTTATTATCTGCAATGGTTCTTGTTATGCATGTGCGAGTCAATAGTCTATATACAATCATCTACTTTTCGGCAGATTCTGAAGACTAGGCGATCAAAATTACCTCAATATTATATCATAGGAACAGGGGTTAAAAACAAATATGTAAATGATATTTATAAAAACCATATTAATATTTAGCTAAATTTTGGTGTTTTACTATGTTTTACTCGCACACTATTTCGTCCGTTTATTATTATGACAATGTATATATCACAAAATTAATATCCATAACAACTGTTTCGGGGAATCAGAGCATCCATATTGATAGTTTGGGGGTTATAATTACTCATTAAATCAATGGTTTGTATATATGATCAGTTGGTTGTGTTTTCGTGGTACCCAGCAGATAACGCAAAATCAACATAATAAACTTGTACAATTATTAGTTATTCAATGACATACTCACTCGGACTGTAGACACCGGGTACCCAGGGAGCAGGGGTGACAATCGGGCTTTTGGTCGTGCCAAAATACAGCATAAACTGGGATTGAACCCCACCTAGAAATCCGCCAATAAGCACAACGAGACACAACATAGTCCTGCCCGAGACGATCCAATGTCCAGTGTACGTAAAAAGGCAGATAGACACCAACATACGGCAGATGGTTATTAACACACGAAGATAAGATGTCGTAAATGTCTTCAAGTCGTAATAATGCTGATACTTATAAATACGTGCTAAAGTACTGTACATGTTCGTTCGGGTCATTGGCCAAGATAGTATAGTGCCAAATCTAAGAAGAAGACGAAGAAGGAGAAGAAGAAGAAGAAGAAGGATGAGGAGAAGGATGATAAGAAGGATAAAGGATGAAGAGAAGAAGAAGAAGAAGGATAAAGGATGAAGAGAAGAAGAAGAAGAGAAAGAATGAGAAATAGGAAAAGAAAATAATGTAATGTAATGTGAACAGAAATAATGTGAAGAGAAAGAATGAGAAATAGGAAAAGAAAATAATGTAATGTAATGTGAACATTTATACCGTATAGGAGCTGTCCCAGTCTCGCGAGAAAACTTTCAAACCCACTCGCGACAACTTCCGATGGCTAGCCCTTGTCGTTTGCATTATTCATATACATGATATGACATTTCTATAAGAAAATTCTTAGTGAAATATGCATTGCGTTTTTTTGTGCCTCTCAGCTCGCGATTCGTCGAATAACGTATTTAGTTCTATTCAAAAACATATACAATTAAAATACAACTTTAAATTCAATCCTATTGTTAGTTTTCGTTAAATTTTACATTTTTATTTTCTCTTCTGTGCAGCATTACATTCCACAATGGCCAACATTTACCCATATAACCCGTAACTCTATTTTCTTTTAAAAAATTGGACTCCGAACACTAATGTATTCAGGCGACGAGTACTTAATTACATCCTAAATTCAGGATAATGACGATATCTAAATACAATTGCGTCAGCATCTCTGATATGTTTGAAAATCACTCACCTGACGTATCTTTTTTCCGTTCCCCGTTTTCAACAAACATTTCTTGTGTGTTAGATCCCACTCGTACGTTCCACACATCGTAGTATATTCACACAACGCTACACACATCCCAATAGTAGAGGTTGTGTAAATAGCGAAACATCCAGTAGTATCCACACCAATACATTGTTTTATGATTAGAAGCAAAACGCATATACGTGTTATGCTCACCATCGCGCTTCAAAACAGTCAAGTTATATATTAGTCAAATCCGGAAGCCCTACGCATGGCTCTTGTATACATGCACCCATTATATATAGTAGATACGAGGTATGGAAGTTATTCTGCATACACGCGACCTCTTAACGAAAGAAGACTATGACACTTTTAGTATATTTCTCAAGTAGATCTTATAGTTTCGTCACGTGGTTTGAACCAGCCAATGATCATGCAGCCATGCAATTGATCTATTCCTCCTAGTCACTTAATGTCGACTATTGTTCAATTAGCTATAGATATTAATATATATAGTATGCAGTGACAAGTATGTATGGTATAGATCTATGGTTAAATGACATGTGGTGAACTGATCTCGTAGAATCAATGTAGTTCTACTTCAACTGTATGCTAGTGTAGCCTATATAATACACTACACAGTATCAATTATCTTCTATTGATCGTGCTGTACTCATAGACATATAATACCAGTGCGATAAAGTGTCTAATTACTATGTATATATTATTAAAACAACAATCTACCTTTCTTTGTCACCAAGATCTGAGGATAATCTGTTAAATTATTTCTTGCAATATCGTTTCGCGAACTTTACAACTGGAATTTATTTTCAGTCTTGTTTTTCTCTTTTTGTTGATTACATTTTGACAGACGCAGTGGATATATATGTAGGCTTATAACAAATTAAACAGGTTTTGATATGGATATGCGGCTCGTTATAAATTCCACTCGTTAACAATGACGCCATTAAGAACTTGATTTCTAGCGAAAAGAAGTGTCAATGATCGCCCACTCTGTATAGCGGTGCCAATGACGTGAGAAAAACAGGATTGAACATTCGCCTGAAACATCTTCAAAACGGACTCCAAACAGCTGTAACCACTGTTAGAGCCACACATGGAAACAGGAGATGCCCCATCAGTGCCCATTGACAGTCGCCGGCAATTCACTTAATTATTGAGGTTACCCTGCTCTCAAACGAGAGTTGGAATAACAGTAATATAAAGGCAAATAGTCATTATGTAACATATCAACATTTCAAAGTAGTATATCAATATGCAGTAGTTAGCAAATCGTAATCAAACGTAAAATTGCGTTATTTGTGCCTTTCAGTATATTTATGTTGATGACAATTACTATTACGATATGATAGAGGATTTAGTATGAGTAGTCATAATGTACAAATCCATTTATTTATCTGAACATTTCAGGATACATGTTCAGATTGTCATTATAAGTTGGATGTTCGTAGATCCCGGACGTTTTTCCAATAATATTGTTTAAAAAAAATAAATAATAATAACAAATATTAAACAAGTTGGCAAAACTGATATTATGCGAGGCTTTGCCGAGTTGAATATCACTTTTGGCAATGAGTAATATATTCAGTAATATATAAATTTATTAACAAGAATGTGAGATTCTATTCATTACATATCTGTAGAAAATGTTATATCGATTTTCAGTCACAAACACTACATACATGTCTTGGGAACTGTGTTAAAATACACAAACAAAATATAGTTCCAAGTATATAAATGTAAATATTAAATATAAATGTAATTGCATGTTTACTTGAATAAATCTTTTAAGTTTATATTCGATAAAGTAAGTCCCATATACTATTTATAGTATGGGTTTATTTAATACACTCCCAGACTGAAACGCTTTATTGTGAGCGATATTTAAGTTGGATCTGGAAAGATTTAAAAAGAAATTGCAGATGCGTGTTCGAAACGGATGTGGAATTTTATTTAACCTACTGTCTCGAAATATTTTTACATCTTTTACATCTATAACTATGCATCAATATTCCAACTATTTAAATAATGCTACACACAAATATGAAAGAGGTATATCACAATAAAAATAGAAACTATGCGATTACAATTTACCAGTAAATATCAATAGAACTTTCTGTGGAACGAGAAAGGGGATCGATGTCTTAAAGGCATAATATCACAGTTGATTGACCTGTATAATGGACAAACGAATTTCGATCTGAGATTAATTACGCTTGTTTTATCCACTCAAAAGTTGTTATTTACTGATGTACTCAATAGTACATGAATATAGAGAACGCTCTGCTATTTATCTTGTCTTTGATGCATCAACTGAACTATGAAGGAATTGCGAGAAAACGTTAGCTGTGTGTATTATATGTTTAAGTCGTACCACTGAAATATGTCCCCTTGCAGTTACATAATGAAGGAAATAGCAATAGGAACTAACAATACGACCATATTCAGGTTGTCTATCAGGGGGTTGCATTGGATATTTGTCTATCAAACAGCGTTGGAAAGGTTGTTGGAAGTACAAACATGATTTTATGTATGTATTTTGCAGAACTAGTCCAAAACAACCATACATATCTGTGATAGTATGCCTTTAATTATTATGCTAATAAAAATGATTGACTAATTGTTTTGGAAGTTGTGTGATGATGCAACAGTGGTACTCCAATGATTAATGGCGAAAAAACATGATGACTATTGAGTATTGACAGAAGAAGCATGCCCACATTATATCACTACAGCACGTGGCCAACATCCGGTTCCAGATAACCTTTAAAGTGGACCATCCGGGTCAAAACGTAGACAGACAGACAGACAGACAGACAGACAGACAGACAGACAGACAGACAGACAGACAGACAGTTTATTCTCATAAAACCACCAACGGTGGTACAAGAGATGTATAAATATACGTTAAATTATACATTTGAGCAAGATGAGCAATTTCTTTACGTATAATTACTCATTATTCATTAATATACTACTTAAAACAAATTAAACGCAAGTTTGGATTCTGTATGTTACATTAATGATCTTTCGTTGGATGTAGACATAATATTAAAGAACTCACAATGATTAAATTTGGCATGGGCGTCCACTTTCATGTTAGCAATGACATGAATAACGAAAATATGTCGTCAGTTGTTGCGTACAATGTCAAGGTCACTTCAAATCAGTATTATTAATATTAATATAAATAACAAATAGTTGGACTAATGTTTCAGTAATAAATTATGTACTTTGATAAACATTTTAACTGGTTAACCTTTTTAGAATTCATCAATTTAAGTTAAATACTATTTTCGTCAAAACGCCGTGAACGCTCTTCGACTTATCACAATGTTATTAGCACCATGAACGCATCTAATATATTGGATTTATTTCCTTTAAACTGAACATTATTAAATTATCTCTAAGATTTAATAAAATAAAATAATAATAAAATAATAATAAAATAATTAAAATCAATCAATCAAAGTTGTATTATATTCAACAGTACATCGAGTCATACGTTAATTGATTTTCCGTTTACGATCTAAATTCATAATTAATTAAAGTGTTACTACTCACGGATCGTTGTTGTAGAGATTGCCGTGTGGTGCGTAGTTCCATGCTATATCTATGGCTGCAATATACACCACTCTTGTCCTTCCACCTTGCTGCATAAACGCTGAACGAGGAGGATGAGGAGGAGAATGAGGAGGATGACGAGGGTAACTTAGAGAAAAGTGTAAAATTGTAATCCAGATAAATATAATCTGGGACAGCATTTTCGTGGATCAACACCTAAATATGATTACATATATAGCTTACTGGGCCAGAAACTGCTAGCGATCCTTGGAAGGAACTCATCTGCCTCGACGATCGACCGAAGAATGAGATGAGTAAATTATTACATTGTCCTTACATATGCTATCGTAATACTATCTTATCTTATCTATGATGAGTTAGTTACCCATCCGTCATGGTACGAGCATTCTTTATAATGATGGATATGAATGATCAGACCCTATTGGCATATAACGCGATATAATGACTTAGGGCGGTTATTTATTTTAACAAAAACTCTGGTTTGTATACGATGTAGGGCCTTAATTACTATCAGTTATCACTATTAAAGGCATACAATCAGTTGATAGACCTGTACATGTATAATGGTCAAATTGAGACTAATTACGCTTGATTTATCCACCTACAAGTTTTTATTTAGTGATGTACTTGATCCTCAACACTCGATAGTTACAACAAAAATCATATTTTATATGAAATATGGGAACGTTCCGCTATTTATCTTGTATTGGAAGCATCAACGGAACTATGACGGATTTGCGATAAAACGTTTCGTGTGCGTATTATATGTTTATGTCGTACTACTGAGTTATGTCCCCTTGCATATACTTAATGAAGAAAATATCAATACGACCATATTCAGGTTGTCTATCAGTGGACTACAGGGGGTTGCATTGGATATGTGTCTACCAAACAACGGTGGAAGGGTTTTTGGAAGTACAAACATGATTGTATGTTTGTCAAGTAAATGTACTTTGCCGTTATAGCTAAGAACTAGTCCAAAACAACCATAACTATCTGTGATATTATGCCTTCAAAGGCATAACATCACAGTTGATAGACCTGTATATAATAATGGACAAACACATTTAGATCTGAGACTAAGTACGCTTGATTTATCCACCCAAAAGTTAATATTTACTGATTTCTTAGTCCCCAGTACTTAAAAGATCAAAATATTAATATGTTATATGAATAAAGGGATTGTTCTGCTATTTATCTTGCATCAACTGATATATAAAGGAATTTCAAGCAAACGTTGCCTTTGTGTATTATATTTTAAAGTCGTACCACTGAGTTACGTCTCCTTGCATTGATATAATGAAGCAAATAACAATACGAGCAAAGCTCTACACTGGCTCTAATCCAGCAAAGACCACCTGCCTCGCGTACCAGTGTATTGCAGGCACAGCTCCAGGATATCTCTGTGATCCTCTTCAGCTCTATTCACAAACAAGACACCTTCGCTCAGCTGAAAAACTCCCCTTGAACGTCCCTACTGTGAAGTCCTGCCGCTATGGACTGAGATCCTTTCCCTACACCGCTGCCATGGAATGGAACAAGCTTCTGATAGAACTTCGATCCTCTCCTATCCTCTCCTATCCTCTCTATCCAGAGTTCTCAATTTTTAAATCTCTTCTTAAGACGCATCTTTTCCGCCAAGCCTATCCCTAGGCTAGTGACTTTGTCTTTGTCTGCGCATTATAGATGCACTGTTATTATTATTATTATTATTATATTCAGGTTGTCTATCGGTGGGTTGCAGTGGATATTTCATCCAGTAAACCTGAATAATATACTTACACTACATTTTATATTTATATATTGTTATGCAATAGGGGAAATAACTAGAAATGACCCATGGCATGAATCATTGAAAACGGTAATCCACATTTTCGGTTCCCTTTAATAAGCTACTGGTAATATTATAACTATACTAAGAATCGCAATTGCGTTCAGTTAATACTAAACAAACAATAATTAGTGGGACTTAATGAATAAGTACCTAATTATATAATAAAACATTTTTGTATTCAAATTAATTGTATATATTATTTCAGGTAAAACCAGTTGGCCTCTATGTATGTCAACTACTTGTATCTGTGATTGTATGCGCTGAAACACAATTAATTAAATACAGTTGAACCCCTTTAATTCAAAGTGCTGGGGACCATGATAATGATAACATAAGAAGGATGCGACCGGGACCATGCGACAGTTTCGAATTAAGCGATATTTCTAATTAGAGGGGTGCGAATTAGCGGGGTTCCACTGTATTTAGCACACATTGAAGTAATTAATGTTGTTTTAAAATTAAAATACATTGTTTGCATAAGTTACGTGTTGGCTATCGCTTAGAGCCATAGACAATAATACATCGCCATAAAATACTGTTTGCATCATGACTGCCATGTCTACTTCTATCTCGACATTTGATGTGATATACCCATCAATCATGCTGAGAGAGAATAACAACAACAACTCACATTTAATAAAATTAGCAGAGCAATTGCGTTTATTAATTTAGTGGTGATGAAATAAAAAGCTATCTTCGTGGCTGGATACATGCCCGGTGTCAATGATATTATACACCGCTTCCATCCCATTGGTTACATGAGCAGACACGTGACAGTGAAACAGCCAAGTTCCGGGGTTGTCCGTGAACATCTCTACTGTTTCCGTTGTGGACGGGAAGACTTCAATGACGTCCTTCCGGTGAGCCTTGTCCGTGCGGTGTATGAAGGTCTGCCCGTGGAAATGTACCGGATGTACTCCTAGAGCATTGCCTAAGCCCATGACGTACCAAGCCGCCGTTTCTCCCAGATTAATATTAAGCCCATTCAGATTACCGTATATGAATCCGTTAATAGAGTGCATGGTGTTACTTATTATAAAATCCATATCTTGTATATTTGTTCTACTGGGAGCAAAATTGGCCGCGTTTTCTGCGTAATAATGACTGTCAGCTTCTTCGACGATATGAAACATGACGGCGAATTCCTTGGCGACTTTGTCTCTTCGATGTCCGGATCTGTTAAGCACCCCGCGTCTACAGACGATGAGAGGTCCGACTAGTCCGGTGTTAATGTCGCTAGATGAGTGGACGGACGAGTGGTAGATCCATCCGATGCAGTTAGGATCGGTTTTCCCGGGACCGGATCTCCGTGGCACCTCCCACTTGTAGACGTAGGTATCGCCGGGCGCCACTGAGTTATCACCCGTGTATGGGCTGCCGTCTTGGTAATTGGCCCCTTCGTTGGCCTTGTCGTAGAACATCCCCTGAGGATGAAGAGAGTAAACCCTTGATGCCATGTTCTTGAAGACGACCTCCACTTGTTCCCCGACGTTGGCCTTGATGTAAGGGCCGAGAACTCCGAGATGTTCCTCGTCAGGGCCTCTGGTTTTCTGCGTGGTGAAGGTGTCATCGGTGAACTCTCTGTACACGGCCTTCTTGTAAACGCTTCCTATGAAGTTTTCACCGTCGTCTCTTACGAACTTGTATCCTGCTCTGGAGATAGGAAATATAATACATTATTTGCAAATCATGATAATTGATGAACTTCACGTGTATACTTCCCATATTACGTAATCCAGCATTGTCCAAAGCAAAAGCCCATGGGGCTGCTCCTTTTTAGTTGTTCTGTCTGTACTTTCTGTCCGATGCATGCGCAGTTACCAAGGATCAACACATAAAATACAGACAGAACAACTAGAAAGGAGCAGCCCCCTGTCCAGAATGTGCGTCCAACACTATCAATGGAACACCACCTAATTGTACACGCCACGAACGAATTCGAAGTGATCGATCGTCATTGATGAAACCATAATTTCATATAATGACAATCATGATATATTTTCAACTTAACTTTAACATGTTTTAGATGATTTATATTTGACAAATGTTATTGTACTAGATCTAATTGTAAGCTAGATCTATGGAACATTCAACAACTCTCTGCTATTCTGTCAGATTATTTGTCAAAGGGAAATAACTGATTGTGGCCGCATTGATACCGCTAATAATATACGTACTGAGATGGGTCGGTCAAGGGCAAGCCAGTGATCAGATCCCTTTTCAAGGGGGCGTAGTCCCAGTCGATCTCCACGGCGGCGATGTAGTAGCGGCGGGTGTAGCGGTGTCGGCGGTGCCATCTGTGGGAGGGACGAGCTCCGCATTCAGATACTGTGTTCATGGCCACCATGCCCATGTGGAAGTGATGGTTAGATCGGCAATGCAGAGACCATCGACCTGTTGATATAATAATAATAATAATAATAATAATAATAATAATAATAATAATAATAGGCCTACTACTACTACTACTACTAATAATAATAATAATACAATAATACAATAGTAATACAATACCGGTAATAATAATAATAATAAGAAGAAGAAGACTACTACAGGAAACCTGTTAGGCAAATTCTTAGTACTTACGAACTTCTTAGGAGTAAGCGAATTTTCGAGAATACGGGACAATTCCTAGAAGTAAAATGTTATCGTAGTGGATACGAGGGTTGTAGTAAAGTGTGCGCATGACACTGGCGTGTTCAAATTAAACACTTACCCACGCTGTCTGGGATGGAGTGCGCCGTGATTCCAAGTCCTGGGTTGATGACTTTCCCCTCCACGGTGTTTCCAAGAACCTGGATTGTCTGCCCTTGGAAGTTGACGCCATGACTGTCGCGGAAGGAGCCCAGTCCGAACACGTGCCAGGTCACGTGATCACCAATGCACATGCCAAGTCCTTCTAAGTTTCCATAGCCTCGTCCGTTGATGGCTAGAATGATACAGCATTAGTTGAATACCAATCATTATAGGATTTAATCTGACATAAAACTAATTATTTAATGTCATCCTCGGAGAAACATAATTACAGGGGCAGATCCAGGGGGGGGGTTCACCCGGATTGAGTCCCCCCCCTAGAATTGGAAAATCCCTAAGCTGAAAGTCTGGATCCGCCCCTGAAATAAGATCCAAAACTAACGCTCAAACAGATATATATACTCGCTGGGCTGAGATCTGATTTTAATGAGATTGTCCTCGGAAATTCATCTTGGATCCATCAGCTCACCCATCGAACCCATGTCTAGATATATCGTCTCTTGTACTTATTGTAAAATAATATAGACCGAATATAAATCCAAATAAAAAATACGTATTTAGATTGCCATTTACTTTGGCATAAAACCCCGCTGAAGCCCCAGTAAAATATACATGGACGCTGCAAATAAATGTTGTGTTCATTATATAAAAACGTCGACATATTGTAATATACAAACTAGAGCTACGACACCGCAGCTACAAAGCTCAGTGGCATAACCTACTACTATTTGACAGACAGAAGAAGACTATCGGATATACATAATTATTTTTACAGATTTTAAAGATTTATAATGCCGTTTGTGATATTGTATAAACAACATGGACTCATTCATGCCAACAGTAATATAATAGACTAGTGTAATGCTGAAGAGCATACCTTTATGTGTAATGGCTGAAAATAGTAAGAGACTATTAGACAATTAACATAATCACAATAAATACTAATATACACCACAGTATAGTACTTACTTTGTTTAACGTTAGACGTCATAAAACCAGCATCGGTTTTATCGACGCTTCCGGGATTCAGAGCATATGCTTGAATGTTTTCATCCAGATAGTGTGAAGATCCTTCGTTAATGGACATGAAGATTAGGAAGAACTCCCTATTCATTGGGTGTCCGGGATCGTTCCAATTCCCATCATGACGACCGAACTGCAGAAGGGAAATATTATTCTTTTTTACCCGAAATATTATGCAAGCTTACCCGAAATATTATGTTTTTTTTCTTTTTTCTTTCTTTTTTATTTTGGGAATTAGAATGGCTTTCAACATGCTTCCACTTATAACATGACTTGTCAGTTGAGGACAGGTGGAAACCCACAACATCCATAGCGATGAATGTTCAGTAAACTTGCGAGCGGACAGTCCAAATGTTCTACAATTGCGCTACTATATTTGGAACCTCCTCGTTCTGTATAGCCTATGAACAGCCCATGTTCAGATCCGCGTATCCGTCTTTAGTACAGCGTAACGTACGAACAGTGACAAAGCCTACACCGAGGATGATCAGACGAATACATGTATTAATTCTACAATCAGTACATTTTGGAATACATGCAGCAATTCTAAAACGAGTACCTTTGCGAATACCGATGCACTAATTATACAGTCAGTACCTTTGCATTAATTCTACAATCAGTAATAATTAATACCTTTGCTTTCCAGTTTGAGGCCTGTCCACGTTTGCAAATAAGCATGGCGCCGACTAATCCGGCGTGGACATCCTTGACGACGTCGACTGCCGACTGATACATGTACGTTAGGCACGCAGGGTCGTCCTTCGTCGGCCCGACACCCCGGGACACCTTGTATCTGTAGGTCACCGTCTGACCGGGACTTGCAAGCTTACCCGTCATTGTATTTGCTGTGAAAGTAGTCAGACAAAGAATAAATAAATAAATAAATAAATATATGGCGCCGAGATTACGAAACTGTTTTCAATACGATGTGCATGGCATTTTATAAAATACACTTTGAGTTGAGCATGAAATCGTAATCTCAGATCGGGGTCTGATAATATTTGAACAGTTGTAGCTAAACTGGTTGTAACTAAACTGGATTGTAACTCTAATTGTACTATTACTACTACTACTACTACTACTACTACTACTACTACTACTACTACTACTACTACTACTACTACTACTAC
>JAVCKZ010055170.1:0-16720 GCA_034780755.1 Lepetodrilus elevatus | reverse complement strand
GAGCAAAGAAAGATTACTGTGAAATTTGGGCATATTTGTTCTATTGGAAAGGTTATAGAACCACTTAGCAAAAATGTCGTGTTACAATACATGCGTTCCCTTAAATTTTTCTTTCAGTATATTAGAATAACAATATGCAAGTGACCAGTGAAAATGTTTCTCTTGTAAAGTTAATGTTAAAACTTCTTTTTGTGAAGTTTTAATATTAGCTTCACTAAGGACATTTTTTTCCATACTTGCATCTCATGGGATTTTCTATAAATCCATTTCCAATGTTGTTAATATTATTAATGTCTATCATTGTCAACATTGTCATCATCTTTGTCACCATAATCATATTATTGTCATAATGTCACCATTATTATGGCCATCATCATTGTTACGATCATCATCATCACTGTTTAGTGTTATCATCATCGTCATCATCATAGTCATCATCGCCACTATATGCATCATCATAATCAATATCATCATGATTCATCACTACTGTCATCGTCACCAGCGTCGTTGTCGTCATCAGCAATGTCACAGTCATCATCATTGTAATGATCATCACCTGCATCACCATTATCATCATCACCATCAATACATCGTCGTCATCGTCCATTAGCCGACATTAGTGGCTGAAGTTGGGACTGCATCAACATGATCAATCAACATCAGGGAACAAGTATGGTCGCAGCTGCACTCAATTAGTGTTATTAACGGGCGACTAAGTAATACAGTTTGTGGTTACAATAATGGCTGATACAGTAGTATGTTTTAACCCTCTCCCTGCTGGATTAGGCACGGGCACTGCTCTCCGGGGTATTGTTTCTCGAAACTCTCATATATCCACTACGAGATCATAATGCTCTCGTAAGTGCACAACCCCCATGTATTAGAGATCGCTATGGTCCTTATGGTCTCGCAGTAGATACGAGAGCTTCGAGAAAGTATATCCATGGCAACTCCGATTGCTTCCAGAATGGAAGGGCGTAAACAGAATGGAGGGCGTAAACTCTTGTGACATCGTGTATTTTCTCTATGTTGCAGCATGATGATGGCTACACGTCACACAGACCAGATTAGTCTGCCAAACATTGAGCATATCGCGAGACGTGGACCAATCTTACGAAGAGTTGCTGCTGGGAAAACGTCTCAGCGCGACCGGGAAATGAGAGATGTCCACTTTGAGGCACGCTAAGAATGAAAACAGGGAAATTTGAGCTGTATTTTCACAAAAGTATGCCCTTTCAACTCACAAGAAATTGAAAGTATTTTCTGCTAGCTCTGTTACAGTGCTCTAATAAGAATATTATGTGGCAAATTGTCGGGTAGACAAAAGATGTATATATTTTCATTGTGTTGACTTCTTTTCTTTTCATATTTTTTAATTATATATTTTTTACCGAAAATGTTTACTTACCTATTTAATTTAATTTGATATTTGTGCTATCCATTTGGTTCTACATTGGTAGTACGACTACATTTATTTTATTTTGTTATTTTACAATCATATCGGAATGTACATTTCCGTGCCAATTTTTTTTATTACAGATATTTGATTGGTAACAAGACCATGCCACAGCTGTGGTATGCTAGTTGTTGGAGCATTTCTTAATGACAATATTAATTTGTGATAACCCTAGATGATATCTTGCACTGTTTTTCATATTTACGATGACTTGAATATTGATGATCTTGTATTAATTATTCCTGTTACATTTTCCCCTGTATCAATCATATTTGGCGATTTCTTGTAGTTCTTCCTAATGATATGGTTTATTGCAGATGTTGTTTTATATGGTTTCGGGATTGTATTTATTACTTAACTATGTTAAGTTGTAATTATGGACAAGTTCTGTTGTAATATATGTTACCATCATGCCTGCAATATAATTTATGCTTATTCTGTCTTTCATTGTTGACCTATTCATAGAGATATATTATTACTACCAATGGCCTTTCCAATGGTAGGCCTATATTGTTTAAAATCATTGTTGCATCTAAGAATATTGACATTATTAAACAGCTTTGAAATGTAATTTGGTGTGGATTTCTTTAAAACTGATCCAAATTGTGAAATGTTTGATCAGAAGAAAAGAGATGAAAATGAACAGTTTACATACCAGTATGTTGGGCCCATATTCTCGAAACTTCTTAGCTAAGAACTTCTTGGTGAGAAAAGATCTCTTCAAAAGTTAACACGAGCAGAAAATTAGTTAGGCAAATTCTTAGTACTTACGAACTTCTTAGGACTTACGAAGTTTCGAGAATACGTGCTGGAGAATAAAAATAAAATAAAATAAAATGTTGATATTTAGATTTTCACTTCAGAAATACAATACTGTAGATGTCCCTATGCCTGAAGATAATATTGATATTTTGAAAGCAAATTCATGGCTTTGTCATCTCATTGTCCTCCTTAGTATCAAGTGGGCTTGGTTTCTCAGTTCTCACGTCCATTGTGTTGCCTTAGCGGTCTTGTAAGTGCCAGATCACCATGTACAAGAGATCGCTACGAGAGTGCTTATGGTCTTAGTAGATACAAGACCCTCAAGAAATGATGCCCAGAAATATTAGTTCACCCCTGGCAATGGCCATGACCGCTGATAGATAAATTACACGTATGAACAGGAATATAGTAGAAAATATATTTTATTAGTAAGTGTTCACAAACTGCAACAATTGTATCACATAGGTTTGGATAAAACAAGGTATGAAATCAATCCTCCATCAACACAACTAATTTTACAAAATACAAGTGATTGCATTATTCCATGTTTATGAACTGAATAATAAGTCATAAAATACAGTTTTAAAAGGAAGAAGGGTTAGTACACCGGTATTGCAAAGAGAATAATTATTTGAATACTGTTGTTAAGTAGGAAATGAAAGTACAGATATGTTTTGATTTATTGGAATAATGAGAGAAATAAATGAGCTACTACCAACACCATTCTTTAACAGCTACCAAACCAATGAACTGATGTATGATATTTCTATACTACATTATTTCGTACAGATTTCTTTGCATGTTGATTGTCATTGTTTTAATCATGAGTGAATATGGAGTTTACCGTCGCTGCGGAAATCTTTCACCCATTTGCGACGATTACGGTATACCGGGTACATGTATTTAGGAGAAACATACAGAATATTGGAATTATCCGCCGAGATTTCCCCCATTGACTCAATGCTGTAACGAGTAAAAATTCAAACCCAGCTGAAATTTTACTCAAATTGGCACAGAATCAATGGGAGCAAAATCTCAAACTCTTGTTTGTTTCCAGAAATCTGGGCCTGGTCAAAGTGTAAAAATACTATTAAATTAGATTTTGAAAATATACATTATACTCTGCCATTCCATCTGAACACTCGGGACTCGTATATTATCTAAATCTATAGTATAACATTTACACAATATATAATTAATATATAACTGACTACCGGTACGTCACACCACAAATTATGTGTAAAGTTTGATAACATCTAGCAAGATACAGACCTACATTTCAATTACACTAAAGTATAGAAAAATATGCAAACTGTTTTCAAATGAACGGTTACTGAATCACAACAGAGGTTTACTGGTATATTTCTGTTTACTGCCGAAGCACTGTAACAAGTTCACAATTATATTGCCACAAGTGTGCATGGAATGTAATAGGAGGACGGAAATGGACGATATCTATTGTGTCTATTGAAAATTGCAGATATCTATTGTGTCTATTGAAAATTGCGGATATCTATTGTGTCTGGAAAATGCATTTCTGGATTTCTCTATCTCTTAAACAACTTGGCTGGAAATGGACGATATCTATTGTGTCTATTGAAAATTGCGGATATCTATTGTGTCTGGAAAATGCATTTCTGGATTTCTCTACCTCTTAAACAACTTGGCTGAAAATTATTCCTAGTACCAATTTAAGAACAAGAATGCTTATCAATGAAATGTGATGAGATTAATGAATTATGTGCGACGCAATCAAACACCCGATGATCACCATAACATATTTAGAAGCAAGATCTGAGGTTTTACTAATATATTAGTATATATTTTCTCTCTATCAGTTAATAAAGTACTATATATTTCACAACCATATTTGCACATTCACGGTCACATTAACAAACATTATGAATAAATATGTTTATCTGTCTGAAAGATAGAATCTGAAATCAGCTAACATAGATAGATACAGTATTGTACATCATGAAAGCAAGACAAAACTACAACAGATAGTTATGAAAAGTACTTAGCTATCTACATTTCATGTCATTGTTTGTCAGCACAATAGGCTCCGACTGTACCAATTCAAACTTTAATCGCCATTGATCGACCGAAAGAATTTGCGCCAAACATTAAAAAGAATATTTTGGTCCAATTGGCTTGCTAACAGATCATAAGACATTTAGTGATAATAAACTAGCTAATTATCATCCCACTAGACTCTCTTGAATAACAATATGAATATACAGTATATGAGGAGAATTCAGGAAATAATACTCTCGAGACAAATACTGAGAAATGAAAGTCTAATGCTGTGATACGTAATTTGTTACGCTGTTTAAAAAATCCAAAAAAATCAATAAAATGGAATAATTTACAATATATACAACAGAAAAATAATAAAATATATATATTTAAATACACAGATTCAATCTTCATCCATATTATCCTCCATTGACGATTTCATTATTTTCAAAATATCCAGGGGCAATACTACACACGCATAATACAAAATCAATACTTCATTGTGCGACATTTACAATTCAAAGCAGATGCACATATCCACCATGTTCATGAACTACGTATTGTTGACGGGACTTGCAAAAGTAAAGATATTGTTTGTTCTGAAAGACTGTGAGACATTCTTCGATGTGTGCAGTGAGTGGCACTGGTTCTGTAAGCGTATTGCAGTATCTGATACTCGGTCGTCCATCGCAGGAAAGTCACGTGCACACCTCAAAGACGGATTCGGAAAGAACTGCAACAAAAGAAATTTAACTCTGTAGTTCATTCACACCCTTAAGAACAGACCAGGGTGTGTTCAATGACACGAGCGCTTGCAAGCGGCTTACCAAACTAGCTACTGTCTCAAGAGTCGTATGAACTGTACATGGGACAGAGAACCAGTTTAGCTAAGCAGCTTACTCAGTCCTATTCTGATTGAACTCACCCCCAGAACACTTCTTTCACTCAGGTTGAAAAACATCATAATATGACGTACAAAACAAGTATGATACAATGGCTGGTATGAAAACAAACATCAATTCGGGGTCAATTTTATCACATAAAAACAGATTGTCAATAATGGATACCTCTTTGAACAACATAACGATGATCGAAAAATAAATTAATAATAACGATGATAGAAAAATGTTGTAAAGCTACAAGTACAATAAAGAATAGTATCCTCAGATTACTGACTATCACCAAATTATCTGCCCCACCTGTAAACTGGTAAGTTTATCAACGTGTACGTACTTGACAAAGTCAGGAGCCTTGGAAATAACATGCTCAAACTCGGCAAATGACAACATGTCGTCATCATCCAGGTCAGCTTCTTCCAGAATCTGTCCAAACAAGAAATGGGATGAGCAAGCTTCATATTTAGTATCCATGATATGTGTATGTATGGTAGTCACCGGTAGTGTTGTCTACCTTTCTTTAGTTTGTTTGTTTTTGTAGGAATTGAGGTTTAGAGCAGCTCTCAAGATTCTTTCACTAATATCGCGGCTTGTCAGTTTAGGGCAGGAGGAAACCCGCAACATCCGTAGAACTGATTGTTGCAGTAATCCTGCAAGCACCGGCTGGTACTGACAAACCATTGATAACTGCATTGCCACAGTACAGACGGTGCATCCTATTAATATCGCGTCAGAAAGGTAACTTATCGTGAACATTGATGTCTGCCCCCGGGACGGGATTTGAATCTGGCACCTTTGGCTCTAAAGTCAAACATTCCCACCCCATGTACAATTCAGATACCATCATACTTCATATGATGACATTGCAATGGTGGAGATACCAGCAATAGAAGCTAACTTTAAAACTTATCAGCCCGAATAATGATACAAATAACAAATGTTATGAATTTCTACTACCCCTTAGGCTACCTTTAGCATTGGGAGAAATGTCCCGGGCTAGCGGGCTAGTGTTAATTTGGAGCTACTGTAAGATGCTCACGTTATCAATGAGTTGCTGCATGTCTTCGTCGGACAGCTTCTGACGTTCATCCTGGAAGCTGGTCAGGTTGTTGATGACTTTACGTAGATCAGAGCCAGATAGCATGTCGTCCTCGTCGTAGTCTGGTGGAAGAATCTAGATACTAATTACCAGGGTCACGTGGGAAGAATACAAACCACAAGTATCTTCAAATCTTATGAAATACTTACGACCTGGCCCCTAGATTATGAAAGATTTTGAGTATAATTTCAAGCTGAACTTGTACGGGGATTTGTGAACAAAACCTTGAGCATGAGTTTGTACTAAAAAACGTTTCATAATCTCAGGGTATGATTTTACAATAAATTATATTGATATTATTGCGTTAGCGTCAATTATTTTTATAAAGCATAACTATATCACACGTAAAACGGTAAAATAATACTGCCCATTCAATATAATTATAATGATCTAGAATAACACAATATGGTAAACAGAATTAACAGCTCTTAGTGTTCAGTAAATCCATGAGTTATAATCTTGTTTGTTTTTGATTGAGCTGCAGAGGTCACATAAACCAGAAGGTATCCTTCGCCTGATCATACCATATATCCTGAAAGCGTATTCCACCTTCACATTTTTGGGTGCGTTGTCGCTGAATACCGACATCATATCCAGGAAGTCCTCAAATGACATGTTGCCATCTCCTTCTGAAGAAAACACGTGACATATCCGATCACCAAACGGGTTTACCTGAAACGGAAATTGCAGGTACTGAAAAGCATGTGATCTAAACCACCTCTCAGCAGAGACAAAACAGAACATTCAGGGTGTTCCCGTACAAAATGGTGTAATTTAGTAACTCCAACTTCAGTCATAGTGTAGTCTACAACTAAGGGTGGGATTGAGGTTGCATCATTTTATATAGGCTGGCACTGGTCCTGCTCCTTGTGCTGCTGTGGTACTGGTAGGAACAATAATTATTATGGTATGAACATTTAGTTATGTTACCTTTAGTTCTGGCAAGCTGAGAATGGTCGCAGTTGACAGCTTACAACTCTTGTTGCTGTCGACATGTTGTCGATCAAGTGCTCGGAATCTTTTGTACACACTGAAAACACAATAACTTATTGATTAGTATACTATATATAATCATGATAATAATTATCTAACAAATATTGTAAATACTGCATAAATGGAATGAAGTGGAAATATATGACTTGATAATGAGATATTGATAAATTGAAAATAATCACAAAATAATATATTACCAATACCAGGCCTCATTATCAAATTGTTATCAAACAAAGTATCATACAAATTAACAAAAGAATATATATATGGTCTTCAAATGCAGTATAGAAATTAGCCATTCACAATATCATTTACGTTCATATTTCAAATTCAATATTGTTCACAGTCGAGAAAACTTACTGTAAGATCTCTTTCTTAGTCAAGTACGTTAAAGTCTGAAAGAAGAAAGCAAATAGGGTCTGTAAATTTATACGAGATCACATGAAAACACTTCAGGTAATCTGGTAATTACAATAACTTTATAGCAAATCTAAAAAGGCACATCACAAGTGTAGCATGCCAGACAAGGATGTACAACGTTTCGTTCGAGCGGTATAGCAGTCCGCTCGTTCGGGGGGTTTCCTTCACAACAACCATCGAAAACACAAATATTGTGACAAAATATCTCGCTTATTCTCAGCCATCTCAGATGTTTACAAACATAATCTACAGAGTCTAGATTGAATATTTAGTAAATAAGCGTTGCAAACCTGATAATCATCAAGTTCTTGCTCAGTAATTGCACTGTTTGAGGCACCCATGTTGATATTTGCGTTCCTAAACGCCTAAATATATTTTCGTCACGATTTCATTAATCGAACGTCAATGTGGTTTATACAAAATTATGATCGTAACAACACGAAAAGGCACAAAAACGAAATAAATAGTTTGGTATCTATTTGGATGTTTTCAAGAAAATTAATCTTTAAAATAGTTCATATAATTTAATTTATTAGTTTAATTAATATTTTACGTTCTATTGTTATGGATATTACTCCGATTGGTAACATTAAGGTACACACAATGCATTCCTATTTCGTAATAAAGTGTACGGTTCACTTATTGTATGAGCCCCACCCGGAAATTCGATCTTTCGATCGTGACCGTGACTCAAATATTGTTTGTAAATAGACATTAAATAGATCTGACACCGTTATGGCGATGTTTGCCCAGGTAACGCCAAGTTCAGGTAAGTTATTGTATGTCTAAAAAAGCTCAATTTACCTTATAAGCCTGGATCTGAGAGTTTATTGCCGCGATGATCATGACGTTATTCACATTCACAGAAGTGTCATTGTCAACAGACGAAACCAAACAGACTATCATGCGCAATAATTATTCTCTCTCTCTCTCTCTCTCTCTCTCTCTCTCTCTCTCTCTCTCTCTCTCTCTCTCTCTCTCTCTCTCTCTCTCTCTCCTCTCAGTTTAATGTTTCTTAATGATCAGATGATTGCTTTATCATGTTTATATTTTGGTAATCCCCATTTTCTTCACATGATTTCAGGCCAAGCAAATAATGTTGGATTATACGAGGTAAATATTAGACCCAATTTAACATATACTATTATACCGTTACAGTAGACCTCGCATATACCGGACACTCGCATAGGAATGAATCTGAAGTCCCAATACCGTATAACAGACTTTGCATATATAACGGACAGAAATAGCCAGTCCCAATGAGTCTGTTATATGCGAGGTCTACTGTAATTAGATTTTTAATTATAACTGAACATTTTGGTACATATGTGTTGCCTTTAATGCGTATAATAACATATATTTATTCTCATATTGGACTAGTCTAGTTCAACTGCAAAGTACATTAACTTTACTTAACATAACTTAATGTTTTTACTTCCAAAGCCCTTTTCACAACCGCCATATGTGTGTAGAGATAAAGTATATATTATCTTACCTCACACAAGAATGTCGGATTTTGATTGGCTGCTCGCGCGGGAAATTATTTTCAATGTTCCCCACAATAGCGGAGAATAAGTTTTGACTAGTGTTTCCTTGTTATTGCGCTACCCTTGAGCTTAGCACTTATCTGGAGCCAGGTTTAACGTCACACTGACCCATGACGTCACAATGAACAAAGCATATCTAACCAGAATGTGTGAATCACTGCCTAGCTGCTAGTACCGAACTTTTGAAATATATTAGTTATGGGAATGAACATTGGTGTTCGGTAAGATAAATTTGTTGTCAACCGGTCCCTCAGGGTATATGGGTTGATGTACCGTCTATGTGGGTGTATGTACCCCTCGCGGGCTCTGGGTACATAAACCCACATAGACGGTACATCAACCCATATACCCCTCGAGACCGGTCGACAACTTATAGTATTTTTTTTATATTACACAGCTTTGTCGATTGGTGGATTTCAGAAAATGTGTAATTCTATTGGTCAATCTTGCCCATTATGACATCATTTAATGCCAAGTACCAACAATGATAATTTGTAATCCTGAGTAACTCTTGGGTTATTGTCTATCATGATTATTTTCCCATTGACTAGTAATATTTAATGTATAATTTTTCAGGAGGTTAAATTATACCGAACAACAAGGGAACGTGAAAAGTAAGTACGGTAACCAGTAAATGGTTCATGTTTGTATTTTTAGGGTCAGGGAATAACATTATTTTCAGCAATTAATTTGGGTGTTACGGTACATCTTGAACTATGAGGTACACAAAAGACATGATAGCAATCATGAAATGTAATTTGTCCATATTGTTAGTCATTCTTGGTGTTTAGGGTGAAACATTTCTGCTGCGACATAAAACATTCTTTCATTCGTTCATGTTTTTAGGTATGACACTATGGCCGACCTGTACGCTGTGATAAACACGCTACAAAGTCTGGAGAAGGCCTACATCAGAGACGCCATCTTGCCTAAAGAGTAAGTGTTCAATATGCCACGATACATTTGTATCAATCAAAATATTTAGCTGATTATTGATAACTGGTAATGACCCCTTTAATATCCGGCCCCAAGATTACAATTTTTTTTAGTACGATTTCATGTTCAAGCTCAGATTTTATATGGGGATTTGTGAACAAATCTTTGAGTTGAGCATGAAATTATACTCAGAAGTTTTGTAATCTCATGGCCAGATATTCAATTATGGCCAGAATTGAATGTCCAATAGTAAAAGGGGGCCATCACAACATTTAGCTTTATGAGGATGCTACCATGATACTATGAATTACTGTCACAGATGACATTTTATTTATATACATATTTGAACACAGGTACACTGCAGCATGTTCTCGACTGCTGGTCCAGTATAAAGCTGCCTTCAAACAGGTTCAGAGTGACTTCCCTACAATAGAAGACTTCTTGAAGAAATACAGGGTAATATAACTTGATAAGGCATAGCAATTTTCAGTGGATCCGCAGGAATCCGTTGATGTTTTTTTTCTCTCCAGGGGTCAATTTATTTGCACTACATGGCTTGGGACCAACATACACCAGGCTTGTTTTCAATTCTCTTCTGTGAATATGAAACTTTCATAGATGACTTCATTATTAAAATTAAATTATCATGAAATCAGCATTTTGTAAATTTCGTCCATTCTTTTCCAGCTTGATTGTCCTGCTGCCTGCGAGAGGATAAAGGAAGATCGTCCTATCACAATTAAGGACGACAAAGGAAACACCAGCAAATGTATTGCGGATATAGTTTCAGTAAGTCAGAAGCTGCACTTTAACCTTCTCCCTGCTGAAGGAAACCTCTGCAGAGATGCCCTAATGATAGATGAGCAGTGCTTTTGGCTAATCCAGCAGGGAGAGTTAACAATATTTGGACAAAGAACTTTACTACACTTCTCCTTCAATGAAATGACTAGAGATTACTTGACGATACTCCATGAATAATTTAATATCAGAATCTGTAAGAATTGTGAGATAAATTAACATGATTATTAAACATGTCATGTTTTTTATTATTTATTTTTCCAGCTCTTCATCACAATAATGGACAAGCTTCGTCTCGAAATTCGAGCTATGGATGAGGTAGCTATATATATTTTATCTACAATAGAGCCATGCAAACTGTGAATAACAGTATATTTTTAAAGTACAGTAGACCTTGCATATAACAGACTCATTGGGACCGTCTATTTCTGTCCGTTATATGCGAAGTCCGTTATACGTATATGCCGCAGTTAGCGTTAGACGGGAATGGGACTTCAGATTCAGTCCGTTATATGCGAGTGTCCGGTTTATCCGAGGTCTACTGTAGTATGAGTAAGCTTCATTGTAAGGATGCGAAATGTATGTATTTAGTTTTCTAACATAATCTGTCCCTAGATTCAACCCGACCTGCGAGAATTGATGGAAACCATGACAAGATTGAGTATATTGACGTCGGACTTTGAAGGGAGACAAAAAGTTTCAGTATGGTTAGTTTCATTTTCTATTAGGAATCTATGTTCTTATTGCTTGTTTTATTGGATTAATAGTGAATATCCTCCATTTAGGCAATGTCTAGATCATATATATTTTCACCATATAAACTATTGCCACCCTATTATTTAATTATATCAACACTGACCATATTCAATTTTCATTTTCTTTTTCTTATAATTAGAACTGCTATAAATTTGATTATTTTTTCCTGTTCCAATTATTCAAAGTACAGTACATAATATATGTTGCTGTTTTCCCTCAGGTTGGAGACAATGAGTGGGATGCAAGCGTCGGAGGAACTTAACGACGTACAAGTACGACAGATGCTGTTTGATCTGGAGGCCGCCTACAACGCGTTCAACAGGGTGCTACACGATCACTGAGTGAACGGTCCAGAACAATCACAAAGTGTACAAATGACAGACTGTGATTTTAATATTTCACAAACTTTCTTGGGAGCTGACTGAAAGGACACAAGAATGTGTGATTGAAATAGTTCGTAAAAAATTCTAGTAATCAAATGAATTCTTCAAGATAATACAATCTGATTTCCTTCTTCAACATCCCAAGGTTATGGATCTGAAATAACAAATGTTAGGTTTGTCCTGTTTTATGAATTACCTGCCCATGTATTCTTGTCAACCAATCAGATTCTTAGCTCACCCAGGCCAATCAATGACATGCTACGTATAGACACTACCCGGCACTTATCTGATGCTATTCCTAACAAAACTAAACGATGACAAATTTGATTTTGTTACAATGACTTTGTGTATGTTGACAATGATCACAATTATTGTATCTGGGATGTAGTCTAGAAAATATATCGCTACCAAGTAACCAAAACTTTCTTTCAATGTTATTCAAAAGGACTATACAGGATAGTTTCCAGTAAATTGTATTTCATTGAACTTAATTATGTGAATATTCAATATACAGTATGCGTGTGGTGTGGTGTACTATATTATATTAATTTTTCATGTACATATTACTTGAACTGAATATTTTGCACCAGAGCTTAGGAATAATTGGTTGTTATTAAATACATTTTTCATGTACATAGGAAATATTAAATTGAAGTACTCCATGCTACAAAATATGGTACATTTTGTGTATTGCTAAATATTGTTATGCTTGATGATATAAATAAATGTTTAATTTATGGTATCAAAAACATAAACATTACCAAAGTTCTATCAAGAAATAACTTTCAGAGCTACCAATCATATCCGTCAGTAGAAATTGAACATGCTGAAAATGACCAAGATCATTAAACTCTCTCCATGCTGGAGGCAACCAGAGATGCCCTAACAAGCATTGCCTGTTCCAACATCGCGAGGTTTGCAGATATGTATGTTACCATGTACTTGCGTTACGTTCTACATATGATATAACCATCGTCTCTTGTAACTTATTTTGTAACATATTTGTTTCATTGTGAATAAATGATAAAAACATCACAATTTTGATGAATCAATAACTGCACTTACAGTAAATCTTGGAGAGAATGTCAGAACCATTTGAGTAGGATTTCAAGCTCGAATATTGCATTTTGAATTCCTACTCAAAAGGTTTAATAACCTCAAGGCACAGGCTACATCCCTGAGATTACAAAACTGTTTTGAGTAAGATTACATGCTCAACTCAAAGTTTTGTTCATAAATCCCCATATCAAATTTGAACTTGAGCATAAAATCTCAAAAAGGATTTCTAATTTCGAGTTATGGTCACCTCCTTGGCACAGTGGTTAAGAGTGTCAGTGCTGGAGAGTGATAGGTCTGTGGTTTGAGCCAAAGCTCACAGTCATCTAAAGATGGTTCATGTTACCATGCACGACATGCTGCATTATAGTGGTAAAGCAAGGACTCGCTTGTGCTAAGTCCTATAAAGGTGTGTTCACACTAGCACGTATAAAGTGGAATAGTGGAATGAGTGGGGCATTCATGTTCTAACTGGCAGGGTATTCCAGTGAGCTAGCAACACGAGCCAGTGTAAATCCTGCTTAGTACAGTGCTCCTTCGATATAACGCTGAATTTGGGGTCCATGACATGCCACCCGCGTTATAATACCCATGTTATATAATTTGAAGAAATATTTTTTATTTTTTTTTAATAATTCAGAGAAGACAACCTTTAAAATCTATTTTTTTTAGATGGGGTCCACGTTGGACCCCACGTTGTATCCGAATCTGCGGTGCATCGAAGGAGCACTGTACTACAAACACATGCAAGCTGTGATAGAAGTGAAATACGGTAATCTCAACCAACTCATGTTCAATTACTGTTCAAATGAGACATTTGGCTGTGGCTTGGTGATCTACAACTGCACAATCTCCAACGACCTTTCACAAATGCCAATTTTAGCGTGCATTGGCAAACTGATGTGACCTGGTAATGAAAAGTGAATAAATAACAGTAATTCATTGATACAGGAAAATAAACAAGATTTATTTAGTTTCACTCATATCAGTCGTAATCGTATGCATGATAACATCACTTTCCATAACACAGACATTGTAAGAAAATATTCAAAAATAACATCTTGGAAGCTGCTGAACAGGGGCCATATTCTCGTAACTTAAGAAAACGAGTTTAGCAAAATCTTAGTACTTACGAACTTCTTAGGACTTTATGAAGTTTCGAGAATACAGATCCTGATGCATAGAATTGTAACATTGATTCAAAGCGTTTAAACATGTAGTTCATTTAATTCAGCTCACAAAATGATCAATCTCATTAAATTCAGATCCAAAACTGACGCTCAGATATTTGGACATTCACTGTTTAGCAAAAGAATGTCAAAACGTTTAAGAAGCTATTTTAAGATCTGATTTTAATTAGACTGCAAACTAATAGGCTTATATTACCAGCACTGGCTGGAGTGGCTCGAGGAAGAACATGATGCATGAACACAGATGGGACCAAGTTTGACAAATACATCATCAAGATAACAAATGTATCCAGGATGCGTCACCTAGAAATTTAAAAAATGCTACTCTACAGAAAATTGTAATAAATAGAAACAGTTAGTGTTTCCTTTCTTTACTAAAGCAATATTTTCAAAAAGAAAGTACAAATTAATAATAACCATTTACTGATGGTCAGATGGCAGGAACCTTTAAACATAACTATTAGAAAGAGAAATTATATATAGAATATTATTACAACTCGCAGCGGGAGTCTTTCACCCATATGTAACCATGAAAAGGATTGAATAGTTTTTTTTAATTACATAGACAGTTACAGCAGTGTTTCAATCAATGTTGGCGAGATTGAAACATGATCATCGTGAGTATTATACTTCGTTGTCCGATTATAATGAGTTAATGCAACATTATTATAACTGAAAAACTCACCACATTAGATTGCTCTATAAACTTAGTTTGAATATACTGACATTTCTAAAATGAGAACAATATATAAATAATCAACAGATCAAGTATAAAATGAACTAAAATATACCATAACAAGTGTTTTAAAATAAATAATCGGAATTATCAAAGCAAGTAAACGTACTTTTTACCTTCAACTTGGTCTGAAATCACCATTATTTGTGATTGTATGCCTTTAACTCTCTCCATGCTGGAGGCAACAGGAGATGCCCAAAAGAGCAGTGCCTATCGGTATTCATAATCAGTAGGGAAAGGGTTAAAAGGCACGACCATGGGAACCAAAGTAAACATTGCTAACTTCCATATTTAATATTATTTTAATAAAACCTAAACATTGACGATTTTCACATTTTATATTGAAACATTAAATATATGCTATGACAGAAATAAGTTAAATCCACATTTGTGAAATTCTAACAGAATACATAGTAACAAAATAAATACAGACAGATAGTCCAAGGCTGTCTAGCACTAGACCTGGTACAACATGTACAAGTGGTGACTAGATATTCAATGCAATCTCGCCTTTCTCCAGTGTGGTGTCAAACCCTGAAATGAAACATGCCTTTATCTTGATCTTGTAGACCGAAGCCAGTATTCATGCGATACTGTAGACCGACACTAATGTTCACGCGGTACTGTAGACCAACGCTAAGACGGCCACATAGTTCCTGGAAGCAGTCTATAACCTCAATCCTCGCAGTTTCATCAGCGGTCTAACAAGCAGTTGTGGTTTTATCTTGGGTTTGGGTGGAATTACTTCAGCCTCGCTCTCGCTGGTTGGAAACCGGCGATAATATAAACTGGGGTATGTCTTGGAGAACTAGAATGAATATGAAAGCAAATTGATTGAGATTGAGCAACAGTTATTTCATAATGAGCAACATGTGTTGTTGTTAATGATCAAATTAAGGATTACTTGATTAAAAAGAAAATCAGTTGTTTACACGTTGAAAAAAGATCAGTTGTTCCACTTTAAAAAACGTACCAGTCATCTCCCCTTGAGCATGAACATATATATTTCATTTTATGCAAGTATTATTATTATGTCCTTTCGCCCATATACTTGCAACTTAATAGGTATTTGTTATATATTGTACCGTATATGCATAAGGATTGGTCTTTCATCATCATTATATTGAAAACAATTGGTACTTACCTCAAACTGAAACGACAAACACTAAACCCACACACCAAACTAATCTACTTCTAGTTCTATGTAACTAGCAAGAGGGAGTGACAATGTGAACAATTCTGTCATTGACAAACAGACAAAGTAACTGTAGTGTATATCAATCTTCCATTATTTATACACGAGACCATACAGATCAGTAAGCCATAACAATCTTAAGAATTGTCAAGTAATCCGAATTCTGTCGCACAACAGACCAGTCATTATTGAAGAGTGATCTAGAAATGTCCAACTTTCTTTGAATATTTTTAGCTTAAGTTATAATTACATGATAATGGTTCAAATGGTAAAATGTCATAATCATTGATCATAGACAGAATTGTTCACAGCATCAGAAGAAGAAATGGCCAAGAGTCCCAAATATACTTTGTACCATCAGGTATTTGGTATAACACTGAAACTCCGAAGCCTATATTAAAGCATCCTCGAAAACCCAAGCTGTTGTGACTCCACTACCTTCTGTCAAACACCCTGGGAAAACTGCCTATTCAGAAGT